>JAVQKC010151122.1:0-42698 GCA_036025475.1 Philypnodon macrostomus | reverse complement strand
CTGTCACCCAGGACCTGTTTGCCTTGGGAGACCCTACCAGGGGCATGTAGCCCCCGACAACATAGCTCCTAGGATCATTCAGGCGCACAAACCCCTCCACCACGGTAAGGTGGCGGTTACAATGGATTGTATCACAAAGAAAGGCTAGCACTTCAAGAGGCCATTTTCATCGTGGAGAATTACAAAATATTTCCACCAAATGATTTTAAGCAAGTCAGACATTTAGAGTTAGGCTTTTCATTCAACCATTACGTTCTCATCATGTTTCCAGTTCCATATTATACTGTATATTAAATTGGACTGACTAGTTGCCTCTGCCAACAAAGTTCGGTTTTTGTTGGCAAACACTGTTGGTTTGGTAAGTTTGTTAGCAAAAAGTAATAGGGAAATGACATAGGAAGTACCATTGCGAGATATGGCCAATTTTGAACACTTGAAATGTGTTGGCCCCTCAACAAAAATTTGCACAACAATTAAAACATGACATTTTCAGAAAAGGGGGGCACAAGCCAAGCAGTGTAGTCTGTGGCCCTTGTAAATAGAGAGTCGTGGGGATGTGAAAGTTACGGAACATAGTCGCGTTATGGTAGGCATTACTTTACAATATCACAATGATGGCTTTATGGTGAAATGAGTTGGGATCTTTGTATTGCATAAAACTACCTATTGTTGCATATCTTAACTGAATACCCAGCAATTTAGTACGACTGTAATCATTTTGTGTCACAATATTTTCCCCATTGCTTGAACCCCGTGTGTCTGTGAGTGGCTGGTCTCTGCATGTGTCCGCTCTCTCCGGTGACATTTTATCTCCCTGCTGCGTATTTTCGTTGTGTGTGTGTTTTGTGTGCGCATGTCCCTTGGTTTATCCACGTAGCTGTAATTAGTGCCAATGGTGTGTGCGCGGCTGCTGTGGTGATAGAGTGTGTGTGTGTGTGTGTTGAAAACAAAAGCCTGTCTGATAATGTGTCCATTGTGGTGGGTGCATTAAGGGCCTCTTTGTCTCCGGACCCACAGGGCTAATGATTCAGTAGCAGCAGGTGAGGGCCGTCTCTCTCTCGTGCGCTCTCTCTCTCGTTCGCTCTCTCTCTCTCACTCGCTCTCTCTCTTCCCTTTGCTCGTCCGCCTTGTGTTTTGTTCGTCCTCCCTCGCTCGCCCTCTCCTGCTGATGTGGCCATTAGACTGAGCTGCTGCTGCCTTTATTACAGAAAATGGACTTTAAATGAGCTTTATTGTCATGTTGGTGCAGCCAGCTGAATATGTGTCCCCTCTCTCTCTCTCCTCGTGTCCCTTCAAAACAGAGCCCCCCAGCATCGAGAGGCTGCTGTCTAAAGATTGGAAGGACAAACTTCTGGCCATGGGTTCAGGGCACATCGGAGAGATTAAAGGTATGACTATTACTAAATTCAAATTTAACTCTGTGGAGGAATTGTACTATGGAACCTATTGTAATCCTATTGGCACACCAGAGCAATGTTTAGATTCACTGATTTAATAAAAAGCACAACATGGCTACATTGGGTTTACCACAGGGTTCAGTGCTAACCCCTATTGTGATTCCAATACTACTAGGCCTACACCTATTATATTTTATAAGCAAGCAGTCTTAAAATGCAAATATTTTCTCAAGAAAACTTCAATTTAAAACATTTCCAGGGCCTTGATGGGCATACAAGTGGTAGTTTGATTTTACAGCCGTAATAACCATGTGTGGCGTATGGCAAAATCCAAAGTTGATGTGCTGTAAAGTGTTATTTCAGCATCATGATTCTAAGCATATTTTATAATGGGATGACTGAATGTTGCTATGTTATAAATTGGATAGAGAACCAGTCCCAGTATCCAATTTAGGTTAATTGAAAATATGTACAGTCAGATACACCTACTAAAAATAATTCAATGCCCAGTTATATTTAATAAAATGTGTTCTTTATAAATCAACTAATCACTATCTTCTGCTTTCATTGGTTCCAAACAAAGAGGCAGTTTCCCAATCATAAAGAAATGTCATGTGTAAATGAGAACAAGGCTCATTTGTGCCTTGTCAAGTATGAGACGAGCAAACAAGAGGCAAAAATAAAACTTCAAACACGATCATACCCAGAAAGAATGCCCATAGACACGCTCACAACAAAAGAGCGTTTTGTTATTTTTATTACGGGTACATCTGTTTGGCAGCGCTCATGTTCCCAATTTCATTTATTCTCTCAAACAATAGTGTTCTTTTGTCTCATTGCTACAAATGGTGGCACCACTCAAAAGTCAAATGATGCCACGTTGCAAGCTGTAGTGTTTTACGTAACTAAGTTTGAACAACACTTCGCAAACTCAAGGATAGTGGAAAGAATGGGGCCTATTTTGGTCGTTGGTGAGGGCGGAAGTTGTTGAAGGTTAAGAAATATGCAAATTGGACTAAGTGATTTTGAACAATAAAAGTATGCATATTTTTTATAACAATTGTGTGTAGTCATTATGGTGGGTTTTCTGCAGTGCTTTGATTCTCTGATTGGTAGAAAGTTTCTTCAAATGCATTATCCGAGTTGTTAAGAAACAGTTGAATGCAGTTTTAAAATGCCTGCCTGCATGAATTGTCTATAGATGCATATTCATCTCTGGTCATTATTGGCAGCAAGTTTTCTAATAAATTACTGGGTCAGAGCTAAATATTGCAGAATTTTGGGAGAACTGATCTGACCCAAAACAAACTTTGACTACCATGGGATTTACCAATAAACACACCCCAAAATGAATCTAAATGCACTGTATAATAGCACTTATAACCCTTGCGCTTATGGCCCCACGGCTATATCCGCTCGTGTCTCATCTAAAAGACATTGAACTGTGCAGAAAGGTGAAATGCCTGGTTATGTTTCCCCGGTAAAAAAGTCCCCATTTTCCTCTCCTCACCATAAATTGAGCTTCATTAGGAACCAAAGCAATATGTAATCAAAGAGTCTGACAGAGAACCGTTGACATCCAGGGGGGGGTAGCAACATTGATCAAACCCCATTTTTCCCAGCTCCCCGCCGCGCTGACATTTCAGTTCTAGGGGCATCCCGCTTGGCTTACCACACACCAACAGCTGGGGACCAATAACGCCAGTGTGTAGCAGTCAGAGAGTTGAGCTTAACGGCAATGGAGGGACAAATAGGCATATTCTTGTGTACATTGTGTCTAATGGGTGTGTTTTGCATTCCCCCCCACTCTTCCCCAACATCGAATTCCATTGAAGAGCTTTTTGCGGGAAACAAAGTGATTTTTTTTTTTTCGTCCCCTACCGCCCTGTCAGCCTTATTGAAAGCAGCAATGGTAAAAGGCCCCATGTGGTTCATAGCATTAAGCATTAGCAATAGTCAGAGAGAGATGACACTATGGCCTTACAAAGCACTGTAAGGAAAATTGTCCCAAGAAAATTGCTATCGTTTTATCAAAAGAGCAGTTTGTAGGTTTGATAAGTGTTAGGGGCAGTCGTTGTTAAACTCTTCCCATCAAGTACCACCTCAAAAAAAGAATTGGCTTTATGTGCTTTTAAAATTAGATTGCACGACTAACCTAGGTCTAAAAAGTCAAATAGGCAGTAATGCAGAAAACAATCAGAAAAATAAGGTCAAATCCGGGACCTCGCTAGTATTAAGAGCAAAACCAGGACTAAACACAGACTAAGCAATTGTTCACAAATCAGTCATTTACCAAGACTAAACCAGGAAGAGTCTAAATTATAGACTTCTGATGTAGTCCTTATACTTGTAGTTTGAGAACTGCTGCATTGAAAAATAAATGGCTGGTTTATATATACTAGCCACAAAAAGTTGGTGACATTGGACTTCCAGGTGAAAATTCTTAAAAGTATGGTATTTATCTAGAACCAGGTGGAAGTCATTTTTAGGTTATATTGGACAAATTGGACTGAGTGATTTCTACACACACAGTGAAGTCATTTTTAGGTTATATTGTACCAACCCAACCACCATCTCAACCAAAGCCAACTACGATCTGCACTTTCAAAATCCCTTGTTAAATTTCATAGGAATGCTCCAAGTCTTGTGCCTTAATGCTACAAAACAGGGAACGTCTGGGGATGGCGTCACTCGTTTTTTGACTCAGTTAACTCTAACCATTACAGTCAATTACAATTAGTAAAAAAAAATAGCCCAAAAATGAAATCAGGTTAAGCCCAGCCTTAATTACCTCTGGTCTAAGTGAATGAACGTGTCTATGTGGTGAATATCATTTTCAAAACTGTCTTTCAAAACGTATTTCTTCGTATTTCCTTTTTATTCATTCTTCAGCCTTTTTGCTCAGCCATCTCCCCTCCATTTACTTCTTACCGGAGGGAGTTATCAATGCGGGCTAGGTCATTAATTAGCCTTGCCGTTGCTGTGACAAGTATAACATTGTTACAAATTGGTTAATTACGATTTGTGTGTGTGTGTGTGCCGCACAAAGACACACAAAGGCGGTGTTGGTACGCTATGTTGTCGTTATCTGCCTAAGGAGTTGTACGTTGTGTGTATGCGTGTGTGTATAAAACCAATGAGGAAACGCAGTTATCGATCCACCTGCCCGGCCTCACAGCAGCTGAAGAAACAAGCCAACACGAGGTGATTTATGAAGGGAGCGGAGAAATACTGAAAAGGGCTAAACAGGAAAGACAAGGCCGGTCATGTCCACCAAGACTTTCACACATTATAGTTTATTTACACTGGGCAGGTCACACCCACTGGCACTATGCATATATTCACTGATGGAGACTTTGCCATTGAACAGAATACTAAGATTTAAGTTGAATATAGTGGCATTGCCTTTTATTCCTACTTTCAAATGTTGACCTTTTTTGCAGCTCACTTGATACACAATGTTAAAATCCTGAAACCTTTGCTATTAATGAAAAAGCAAAATATCGTATCATTGTATTGTTTTAAAGTAGAACTTTTTTATTGAATTACTTTTGTGGCCTACGAGCTACAAAACTGAGTTGCTCTTGTTTAAACGTAGTTTATAGTGGTGACTTTGGTGAGGTCTGATGTCTTTTTTCAGCTTGGCTATAGAGTTTTGTTATACATGTAGTTTTTATGGTTTCTAGGCCTCTCACTAATGTGTGTTAAGGCCCTGCTGTTGTATTGTATGTACTGATCTCATTAGTATTTTAACTGTGGAATAATCAGTTAAGTTAATCTACGTTTTAGATTTGATTTAGGAAAATGTTTCAATTTTATGTTAAGACGTCTGGGCCCCTGCTTCTAAGCTATATATATATATATATATATATATATATATAGTATCTGGGATGTCTTTGTAAATAAAAATAGCTGGAACTGTTCCAAACCAGATCCTGATCCAAAATACACATTATATACACAGAGCCAGGTTGATTGTTCTGATATTTTTTTTGTTTTGGTCGTCTCAACATATTTTCAGATCAGTCACTGCAGATGCAGGGAGTAAGTACTTCATGGGAAATACATTGAAACTAGTACAAATTGAACACAGTCACATATTTTCTAACAAGTTCTTTCACTTAAATGTCATTATCCCATCTAACAGTGATTTGTGGCAACGTTAACATAGTATATCCTTGTGATAGCTAGACTGTGTTTGGCTCAAATTTCTCAACCCAATGCTCCGAGTGGAGAAAGTGTCATTAATCTCAGTTGTTGTTGAAAGCGGTTAACTAGTCTACGCACTCCGCACACCTAAAGCCTCCACCCTCGTAACACACTTAGACACTGTTTGACTGCGAAATGCCCCAATTTTAGTGTTTGCATTTGTGTGTGTGTGTGTGTGTGTGTGTGTGTGTATGTGCACGGCCAGACACCCAACAACCCCCTGCACAAAAAAGGACCTCTTTGATCCACAGCTTCACCTTTGCAACCCCCCCAAAACCCCTAACCCCCCTCCTAAATGTGAACAGTTTTAACACAAGGGTTCTTTCTTGTCCTGGTCAGCAGCAGCACACATAGACACACACACATGCACACAGACGTACACATTGCCGCCCGCTTCACAAAGGTGGGTCTGTGAGTTAGGACAGGCGACTGTTTATTTTTCCAGCGGCCAGCAGACCCGACAGTTGCCTTTATTGTTCATTGTTGGTCCACGGATGGATAGAGTGAGAGAGAGAGGAGGGTGTGTGCTTGTGCGTGTGTGTGTATGGGGGAGTCACAGGGGGAGCTCTGAAGTGGCAGATACCAACAGGGAGGACAAATGGATGGCCTTCACCTTCCTGCAGCGGTCATAGGCCAGGTCAGAGCTGCTTTATGCTTTTAGTCACTGCAGAAATCACTCGCTATATACTGCCTTTGTGTGTCTTGAATGTGAACTGAAGAATATTGGACCTCGATATAGTCTGTCAATGCATCAAAAGAACAGACAAACAAAGAAGCATCAATTTCTTTTTGATGTCTTGCTGCAAAGATTAATTAATGTTATCTGTAAAAGTGCTGTACATGGATTGAAACTGGCTAAAGAGAAGAGGTTTCTAAAGCATCTCGACATACATTTGCACCAGAAGACATTTTATTCCTCATCAAAGATTAATATATACTTTATTTTTGTCTTCTGCATTTGACCCATTCTTCCAACGGCGCTTAAGCAAACCTGTCAGGAGAAGCGGGCCACCACAGCGTAGCGCCCGGGGACCCATCACACCCATCTTAAGCCAGGATCTTGGTCAGGACTATTTGCCAATTATCCACAACATTAGCTTAATAATTATTACATTTTTAGCTACTAAAAAAACAATCACAACTGTAAGCTTTTCCCTTAAGTGGAACTATGTATGTTTTTCACCTTAATTAAATGGTTTGCGTGTGTAGGGTGAGTGAAGCTCCCTCTACCTCACTGCACCGACCCAGTGTGCCTGTCCTGAGTCAGGCCACATTATGATAAAGTCTATGTTCGTTGCATTGTGTCTTAGGACTTGTGTATTAGGACTAGCTCAGTTTTCCAAAACATTAGGGGGAGCTATATACTGTTGAGGGAACAAAATGCAGCAATTTCAGCAAAGTTGCATTGTTCCCCTTCAAAATCCAGGCTGATATGAACGCCAAGGTTCACCAACTCTTCCACTACATCACCAGTACATAACGTCTATCTCCTTTACCCTCCTGCCTAACCACCCCCACACACCTCTTACTACCCCCTCACCCTCCTTGGTCCTCATCTGGTTTGACTGGCGCAGGAATGTGGCTCTGTTAAAGGTATAGCAGCCGGAGAACAATGGCTGATTGTACTGCGGGGCCCGACACACCAGAGAGGGAGAGCGAGAACGTGTAGGCAAACATGGCTCTACATATGAGCAGACACTGGTTAGTCGTGGTGCAGCTTGATTGTGGCCCGGTGCCTCTTTCTAACTACATCCTGTTGAATGATTTAGGGTTAGTGTGTTATCCTAAATGCGTGTGTGTGTGCGTGATTGTGCGATTGTAATGGAACCCGGTGTGGCAGGATCTGAGGGGTCAAAGGTTGGGCCATGCTAAATGTGAGCAGGAGGCTGGCTGACTGCAGAATAAACACAGACCAGACACACTCTTCATTCTTTTCCTTTCTTTCCCCGGCCCGAGCTCACGCAATCACACGGGGACGCCACAAGGGTCCCAACCGTGGCCTCTCGAATTCTACCTCAGGTTTCGAAACGGGTCGCCAGGTATTTTCATCATGAGTATAAGCTGTACTCCATCTGTCAATACAATGTTTACAGCTCAGGTGAAAGCATGTTTAGTCTGGTTCATGTGATGAAGTTGTAGTTTTGATTTTGGATGGTATAGATTGCAAACACCTAACAAAGTCTTACCTGAACAGAAATCTCTTCACACATACTGTACATCAATGGCCAAAAAGCAAAACCTCCTATCAAGAGTTTGCTAACTGTTAAAATACCTAAGACTATTGCTAAATTATGTGTTAACAATAGCCCACTTAATTTTCACTTTTACCGGCTCATTAGGAAGTTTTGCATTACATGTTTTATGCCATCGAACCGTGCTTTCTAACAATACATTATATAGCGTGAAGTTGATATTATTTGGAACCCTATGATTCCTATTTTAAACCCAGCCTTACACAGTCCAGGCAGGCAGCCACCCACCAGGAGTCAGGGTCAACCTAAAGCTTTATCATGGAGCATGGAGGGATAAGCAACAATATAGTTCAAGAGTTCAAATATATATCAGCCATACTTTGATTGAAATAAAACTGAATACATTTTCTGAATACAGTGGGAATGTGAACTTCTCCAGCTGCCACCCAATCCCGAGACATCTCTTATCTCTGTTATGTGTGATGCAATGTTTCGTGTGGAAGAAATGGGATTTTTCAAATAGTCCTTAGTCAATTTGGAAAACATTTACTATATTGTATAAGTCACCTAAATGATTGATCCTTTTCGTATAGGTACTTCTATATCTATACTCTAGACTATAGTAGTGTGTTGAGTACTGGTATTTATGATGGTATAGGGATTTTCAAAATGTGAATGAATAGGCTGCAATATTTTTCCTACTGACATATTGATAATGCACTTGAGTATTAATTTTTCATCTTGGTTGGTCTTAGTTAAATCTGTTATGTTCCCTTCACGTTTATACCGTTATTCCCAGGGCCAGATTTATTTTTGCATTTCAATACGGCAATAAAGGCCTTGATGGATATAGTCGTCGGTGCCCAGGAAAATGACTCAACATCTGGTTTTACAACCCGGCACTGCACCCTAACACAACCCACACACACAATACTTACACACACACACAATCACACTTTATGTTGACATGCCCCCCTCTCATAGACCCGAGCCCCTCACCAGAGCTATATATTATGTTGAACAAGAAGCCAAGGATAGCTTTATGCTGCTTTGTTGGTCCTTGCTCCTCCTTCATGCCTCTGACCTTAGACCTCTGTGCCAGCCATGCTTAAAGGGCTTGTGGAAGAACGCACACTTCCCAAGCTTTAGTGAAAAATATTTTTATAGTATTTATGCAATGTATTTCTGGGTGTAGCAGATGTAATTTCATATTCAGTTACAGAATCTGGTGTTATAAATGTCAAGCTATATTTAGGGTTATAGAAAGTTTGGAAACAACTTGGGCAAAGGGTGAATGTTCTGTGTTGTTAAGAAATGATCAGCCAGATTACAAGCCCCAACATGAACTTCAACTCAAAAATAAACAATTGTGTGTCTGTTTTGTTATTTACTACACAAAAACACTTTTAAAAACCTTAATATTGAAGCAAATCAAATGTATTTTCTGACAAAAATGTGTTTGCATGAGTGTAGCATCCATAGTCATATTAAAATAAACAGTAAATGGAAATGCGCTAATTAAGCTAACAGAAATAGAGCATTTTTTCATGCTTATTCATTAGCGTAGAATAATATTGACATAAATATCCCAAAGTAAAACCCATAAAGTTTTACTGTTGCCCTCTCTGTGTATAAACTTTACTGCCCGTCCGATTTAACCAAAGATGACTCGAGTCGAAAGGCTGCTGTTGCTGACTTCAGCTTGTGACCAGACCTTTCTCTTTTAAAAGGATGAAAGAGGTTTCATAGCGTAACCTTAACCACGTCTTGCATTTTTCTTCAAAGTGCTTCCCTGTGACCTCTGACCCCTCGCCTCTTCTTGCCCTAGGTACCCCAGACAGCCTGGCGGAGAAAGAGCGCCAGCTGATGGGCATGATCGGCCAGCTGAGCAGCCTGAGGGAGCAGCTCCTGGCGGCCCACGAGGAGCAGAAGAAACTGGCCGCGTCTCAGATGGAGAAACAGAGGCAGCAAATGGAGTTGGCCAAGCAGCAACAAGACCAGGTATACCATACATGACCATACTACACCATACTTTACCATAGTATACTATCTTATACTATACTATAGATAACAAGACCAGGTAACGTACTGACCATACCATAACATTTTACAATACCATACTGCACCATACTAAACACCTATCTACTTAGTGGAAAATTGGATGTGACAAAGAAGGGATGTATTAACTTTAAGTCAGACTTGCACCGCCATATCTATGTGAATTTCTGATGCTTCACCAACTCCGTTCTGTTGGCTATCATCTGCTGGAGGTTCCACGGTCCAGGTGCAAACAATGGGGAGATCACTCTTTTGCAGTTGCCGGTCTTAAATTGTGAAATTCTCTGCCCCCTGAGTTATGTACCATCACCAGTCTGCCTCTGTTCATAAACAAACTCAAAACATATTTATTCAAAATGGATTTTTCTACCTGAAGGCACCTTCAACTGTGTTTTTCCCAAACTGCACTGCTATTTAAATAAATATTGATTGATTGATTCATATATATATCAAGCAATCATAAAAGGTCGATGGCTACAACTGGTCAGATTTATACATAAATGCATAGCCCCAATCTAAAATAGTTTACTATATAGAAATGACTTCCCAAAAACTAGCAAAAATGAAAATATGATATCACTACAATTGTTAGCTTACACACACAACCCCAGCATCCTCTCTAATCCATCCACAAATGCATTCTATACAATCGGGCCATGCGACAATGAGCACATTATTACCCTGCACCTATTATTTGAGCTAAATGTAGTCTTTTGCATAATCATTTTCTATTCATCTGTGGGATACATAGCTGCATTTCATTTTGTGGCCTTTTGAGCCTCGTCTAGTGCTTTTGTTAATGGGGTCGTCATCATTATGTCTTCTTCTACACTCTATCATGATGGCACCTGAGTGGACAATTAGCACCAACCACTGTTTTTCTCTTCCTGACATCCGTGTCCCACCGATGTGTCACCGTAAATATCTGTTGACAACATTTGATTTATTGTTATTATTATTTGTCCAAAACTTCAAAGTGGCGTGTAAAAATTGTAACCGTGATTTGATGGCGCCGCAAACATGGCATCAAAGAAAAATAGATGCATAAATGGATCATCATAATTATACGTGACAATTAACTGCAAGGTAAGTTTTTTTGTGTGACAGCAACTTGAAAGGAAAGAGTAGCTTCAAAATGGAAGCACAAAGGCATGTTGTGGATCCTGGAAAAGAGGGGATATCGTTGGAATAGCTTGAGAATGGGAAGCATGACCCAATCCTTTTAATAGCGAAGTGGGTATCCCTTCAAGCTAAGATATTTTCGACCAATTACAACAGTTTATTAATTTCAGGGCGTTGTTCAGTATTTTCTGATTGGTTAAAGTATGTACAATTTGGCACTGCCCTATTGGTCATATATCTACATCCATTTCTTCTGACCTAATTCTAGACCAGACTGTAAATTGTTCTTACTAAATCAATGTGAAAGTGAATTGCAATCTGTCTGTGTAGGTCTCTGTGCCCGCACTGCTTCTAAATGGCCATTGTCCAGGGTGTTCCCCACCTAAAGCCCATAGTTACTGGCATTCACAAAGTTGAACACAGGCGACAACAATGAACAAATGCATTTCTTGAGTGCATGTTAAAAAAAAAAAATGAGCTCACTGTAAAAGAGTCACATTTTACACACATTTGTGCCTCTGGGGTCTCCAACAAGGAGCAGGTGTACTGAAATAAGCTGAGCTGTTGTAGCGGATGTACCAAAGACACTAGAATCACACATTAGCAGCTTTACCTCCCGGGCAGCACTCAGGCAGGTTCTGTATTTGCATAGACAAGGATCCCCTTTTTCTTTGTTGTGGTTTTTAGCTTCCGGGAATCCCTCAATGACAAAGAGTAAGAACAGTTCGCACTCAGCCTTATTGTACCCCTGGGTGAACTATTTACCAGAGTACACCCACTGTCTGAGCAAATGTACCTATACAAGTGCTTTTATACACAATGAATGGAGTTTGGACTTAAATACTACAGTTCCAACGGAATGCTGAGTTCATTGTTAATAATTGCTAATAATCCATGATTAGGCTTCCAAACCTCAGCTTTAAGGAACGCCACAGAAGATTTCATTGAAAAAAATCTATTTTACAAATAGCCTAATTACATTTAGAGGAATTCTTGACAACGATAGACCCTAAAACACGCCCAGCTGCTAAAAAACCTGGCTTGTAACACTGCAGCAGAGGGCGACGCGCTCAAACGGCCTCGACTAACAACACACTAAAGAGATGCATGCAGCACATATAAAGTGAGCAGAAAAATTATCAGCTAAATAAAATGTCTAGATTTGCACCCGAAAAATCACACTACATATGTTTTCAGTCCAAAAGTGTGCAATAGTTAGGCTTATGATGTCTGATGTTGGATTGTCTCAATAGTCAGTATCTCCAAAATGTGGGACAAAAAAAAATCACTTTAATAGCTTTAATATTTTTTAGATTTTATTTTTCTTCCTATTTGGCACATTCTTTTTCTTTTCATATTGGTCTATGATGAGAAAACGTACAATATTCCAAATATATTTCATGTTAATTCATTCATTTTTCTTCATAGCTATAGTCAACATTATATTACTTATACTATGTGTGACTCTTTCAAACTGCTGCAACTCACATTAACCTTTGGGCCATCACAGTTTCATTTAAAGCTCTGATTGGACGATTATTCTTGCCTTGAAAGTACAGATTTCACATGGGAAACTGTCATTCGGGCTTCTTTGCAATACATTTACAATATATTGTGCAGACATTAGGTAGGAGAAAGAGGACATCTCTCATAATGGAGTGGGAATCCTTTTCTATCACAAGTGAAAACCTGGTAAACTGAAACAAATTGTATGGTCAAACCCCGGGGACACATGAAGACAGTAACATACAAAAGACTATTTCTTTGCTGTGATTGTGTGTACACATGGAAAAAGTGTGTTGTCGCTGCCTCTGTCCATTTGGCTGTGATCAGATGAGTTCTTTAATATTGCATAGAGGGGCACGGACCCCGTATCGTGCGACACGGGCCTTGGAGACTGGTGCAGATGTGTTGGAGGTCCCTTAGGTGCTGCATAGACTTATATATTCTCACACACACACAGACACATAGCTTCATACTACACATACATACACATACATACATCCTAATCAGATGTTTGTCTGCTAGATATACTGTATGTGCCCAAAGAAAGATGCTATACTTTCAGAACAGTGTGTCTGCTGGTTTATGGAAATGGTTGAAAACAATAACAACATAAATACTTAATTGAGAGTGAAAAGGTACTGGGTAAATAAATGTAAAAATAGATAAATGTTATTATCTAGATAACATTTATATATCATCAGCATGTGTTTGTCTGTAGATTGCCCAACTTCTGCAACAGCCCTTTCTTCCTATGTGGTAGTTTTATTATTTTGTTTTCTTTATGACATATAGGATAACAAACCAGTTTTCCCAACACACATTCCAACTACACATGCCATACATCCTAATCATTTATGTTCGTGTGTTACAGATCGCCCGGCAACAACAGCAGCTCCTGCAACAGCAACACAAAATCAACCTCCTGCAGCAGCAAATCCAGGTGAGACTTCCTCCTTTGTTTGTTTTTTATGTGGAATTGTGTGCTATCGTTTTGTCTATATGTGTGTGTGTGTGTAACCATAGTAAGCATTTGATTGTGTTTTGTGGATCTATAGTAAGCGTTGATTCTGTTTTGGTGATTGTTGTCCTTGCCAAGCCATCATCAGAGTTCAGGCATTGAATGAGTGTCAAGTTGGTCTGGGCCTTCCCACTTTATTTACAAACTGTTCAGACAATCAGAAGACATCCAACAATAATGCTGGTATTTTGAGAAGTTCTCTATGAAATGTGAAGTTACAATAGTCAGGCCTTCATATCTGTATTGTCCTGCTTGGTCTCCCCAAAATCTTTTCAAACATGCCAGGTTTAACGTTTGAAATAGATAGATAGATTTCATTTGGGTAGCTCATGAAACTCTTGTGGCTTGACTTTTTACACAAGAATTGTGGGTGGTATGCAATAGTTTGAAATCATGTAGGGCACTGAGAATTGCTCACAAAGATGATTAAAAACAGGTGCATGCATAGACTTTGCTTGACCTTTCTTGTCTCATTAATACAATTGCACTAGTGTATGTCATTCTCATAAATATTTCTTGAAGTTGGCTAACCTAAAACAAGGTCATAAGATGGATAAAGTTACTGCCACAGTCGTATGCAAAAAAATCTTGCCCATACTTCACAATGCCTTTTTGTCTGCCTCCTGACAACCATTGCCAAGAAATGCAAGGAAACTCAAACTTCTTATATGTACCCTCTTTGTTATGACAAAAATGCTAAAGCTAATCACACTAAAAATGACAAGACAAGTGGATAACTTTAAACAAACTATATTTAATCAAAACATGGCCCTGTGAATCAATCTGTAGACTCTTTGAATGGGTGAACTGTTTTCAAAGAATGTATAAGCCACACTTAAAAATAGGGGTATTGTCCTTTAGGGTGCTACACTATAGGGCCTCTATGTGTGGCTCGCAGGTGGCTTGGACCGAAAAGCCCAGTCCTTTGTATGGGCAGATGACACTGGATTTTGAGCTGAGAAAGCGGCTCTTTGTCCCTGTTCAAGAAGTAGACGAAGAAACGGCGCACACATTACATTAGCTTTCCCCAGAGTTAGCAGTTAGCCGTTAGCGTGTGATAAGAGGGCTTGTGATACTAGCATGTGTGGGACCGGAACAATACTAAAGACAGCAGCTGGGTTTGTTTACTTAGTGTGAACCAAATTGGGGTTTGTTCAAGACTTTTTTTTGTCTTTGGACATAAGCTAGGCTGTAAGTAATAATAACAAACAGTGTTATCTCAGAACCCAAATATATCCCTTATCATTTTGTGGGGAATACTTTTGTACAGAAAAATGTTGGGATTGTATTACTTTTTTCTTCAGACTATTCTGCCATTTTTCTTTCATTAAAACCCAATTTCAGTCTGTCTTGTGCCCCATTTATGCTCCAGGAGTGACCCAACATTATCTTCTGCTTCCACCAGCGACATGTGACATACATGTATAGGTAAATTGGAACATCAAAAAATCCTATAGTGAACAAATGGGACTTTGTTCGTCAGACTACATAGCCACTGGCCTACCTGTACCCTACTTTAGGCCCAAAGTAGCCCAAGGATAAGACCTATCCCCCCAAAAACATGCATTATGAGAAAATGAATGCATTTCACCTGTGTGGAAAGGTGAGTCATAATAACAGTCTTATTACTTCTTCAGTGAAAGATAGTCAGAATATCTCTACTTCCAAGTCCTTCTTCTGCCTCTGTCTTGTGTGTTGCTAAGGCCTCCATTGTCCTCTTTTTTTTGTCCAAGCATGTTGTTTTGTTCTTCTAAAGATTCCCCAGTGTCCGGTTGCATGTCCGTTTCTTTGCTTGTGTGCGTTTGTGTGTACATATGTGTGTGTGTTTGCCACAGCTGTGTGTGTTAAGCCATAAACACGTCCGCTCATGATTCACTCCCTCACGACCCCATCGAGACAAAGCTCTCTTTTCCCATGACTTTGCAACCTTTTCCCAAACAAGCGCGTCTCCATTGAGCGGCCCAACAATAGTTTCTCACACGCTCGGGCAGCTGGAGGCAGGCTTGTTAGGGCCCGGGACACAATCAATGGGAGTTCATCGACACAACAACGTCTTCAAAGGTGTAGTGTGTACAGATTCCTAAAATAAGAAAAAATATCCTTATCTGACCCTGTTCTATGATGAAGAGTAGGGAATCTGTCATAAATATTATTTTACTTTAGTCCATACCTGGCCTCCACAGCAACATCAGATCAGAGTTTGTCGGTTATCCCTTTGACCAATAGTGGTTGAGTTTTACTTAAGTCCCTCCTCTGGCCTTTACAGACTACATGTGACCCACTTTACTTCATAGAACAGGGTCAGACAGTCACAACCTCAGCATCCTCCAGACTACACCTTTAACCAGACTTTTATTTTCACTTTTTATTTTGGCTAGCTTTAATAAATGAGTAATTTACTTCCACCTTTTTTCCAAAAATCAATGTTGTTACAGTACCCCCTTTCATAAACCAGATGCTAGGATATTATGGGAAAAATTTGAAGTGTCTGAATTTAGGAATGAAAACATCAATAGTCAGCCAGGTTGTAAACCCCCCCCCAGAGGCCCATAATTGCAGGGATACCCTCAAAGAAATAAGCGGATGAAAATGAATGACCCACAATTCTATATCCTATTCATGCATAATGAACCACACAGCAAAAAGTGTCTCAAATGATTTAGCATTTCTTTCAAAAACAAGACAAATGTAATTAAAAAAAACATCTATCTGGCAAAATAATTGTTAGATAGCTATTATCATTGTTACAGTTTTCATTTCCCAGTGTCAAGTGAAGTTTAGAATAATAGTAAAATCCTGCACATGGTCAAATTTCGTGCATTGTGTTTTTTCCTCCCTTTGCCTCCCACATGCATTTTCCTGAATTGACATTACCTCGCCTCATCAGCAGGGCTGACATCGGTGGGACAAATTACCACAAATACTCCATAATCTGGTCGTAAAGGGGGGCTGCTAACTTACACCCTGGTATCGGAAGCAATCGCTTCGAGATCCTCAGATCAAACGGGGCTCTCCTCATCAAAGCCTTCTGCTGCTTAATCATTCATGAAGAGATTGTCTCCTCCAGCCCACAGTACAATGGGCTGCCAGCGCTAAGGGCACCAGGTTCACTGGGTTGGACGTGTGTGTCTTGTGTGTCCATTGTGTGTCTGTGTGATAAGGCCCTTGTGATTTTGTGTGTTTTTTCTTCCCCAAACGAGTCTATGTTCAGCTGTCCCTTCATGTGAAAGAGTGCATGTGTGTCTATGTCCTTCGTTTAAGTTATATGGCTTGGTATTGCTGCACCCACAATGATCTAAAAAGAATGCTTTCAATGTAGTGAGGTGATTGAAAGAAGGGCACATTTAAAATGCTATCCTCTTATTGTCTCAGTACATTTATTCTTGCTGAAATAAGGCTGATGATATATACTTAGATGGCCCATTCAGGCACTTCCAATGGCATGGATTAAGTACAGGTAATCTCAGAAGAGGCTTGTCTGTGATGCACGCAAAATAGCCTCTGTAGGTTCAGTGTAAACAATGGCATGATATTATTACCAGCCACTTTGGAAAGTTGTGTTTATATAAGAAACAAATCATTGTTGAGTACTTTGCCACTAACTGAAACTGAAATTAAGTGAAAATCTAGCCATTGTTTCATATATTTTCTAATCTGACTAGAATTCAATTGAAAATGTGTATACTCATTAACACAATACCTAGATTCCACAATAGCAAGATTCATTGCAGACTCTAAAATGTGATTTTAAAATGTCAAATATGAGATGTCATATCTACAAGAAATACTTTGATTTATTTTCAGAATATGACTGTAAAACGTTGCACATTTTAGGCTGCAAGTTGCATGTTAAATTCTCACTTTTATTAAAATAGAAGATTCTCTCTATTCTCTCCTCTTCAAAAACAACTCCCCAGTATTGCATAGTACACTTGCATTATTTCTGTATACTTGAAACTAGGATTTCACATTACTGCAAAATTGTATGTAATGTGATATGTATGATTTCCTTTATTTAGCCCTATATATTTTTTTAGTCCTGGTTTAGTTAAATTCAGTTTTCAACTAGTTTCTTAACTGTTTCAATTTTATGCTGCAATTTTCAACATAATTATCGACTATCAAATGCTCTTTCTTCTATCATGCAGGCCTACTTTAAAACACTGTATAAATACCTTCCATAATAATTCTATACTGATCCAGCCTATACTATACTTCTCCTTTGGACTCATGCCTAATGACTGTAAATGCAGTCTTTATTTACAGCATCACACGCTAATGACTTCCACCACGCACACTTTGTAAACAGTCATTACCTCTCACAAGTCACTCTTCTTTGCTCTGACTAATTGATTTTACCTTGAATTTTTTCCGCCAATTAAGTCCATTTAGCTCTACTACTGTGTTAATTGTTGTAGTGTCTCGACCCATCATAACATATATCTAAATCCCACCCACAGGCTATCCTTGTCTTTTGACCCCGACTAAACCTCTATCTCGGGACCTATTCCTGGACGTAATCCTCATTTATTATAAGCTCAACGCAAAGAGCTCATCCTAAATATTCCCCTAAAGACATGGAAAAACCCTTTACCACACACACTCCATAGTTTGTGTCTCCTTTACTAAGTGTTAGACTATACACAGTGTACATGAGCAGGGCCGTGCACAGACAGCTTGAGACGCTGGTGTAACAAAGCCCCCATTATGAGTGTGCCTGTGGGGAAAAGAAGCTAAATGTGCTTATTATAGACTTTCTGTTGAGTTAAAAAGTTGTTTTATACATGTGTAAACGGTCACGCAGTTCAATAAAAAAGTCACTATTTGCGGCCAATCAGCAAAGGGTTCCAGTTAATCAAATCAAAAGGTTGTATGTTACTGGAGTCTTATCTAACATCTATGACGAGGCAGCGCTACCGTTAGGCAAAAGTAGGCAGCTTCTTAGGACCCCAAGCTTCCAGGGCCCCATAAATGAATCCCAAAATAATTATGTCTTGGTAATTATTAAACTTAATATGGTAAAATAGCTCTGTATGGTTAGGACATCTGGTTGCTGTGGGCTGACAATCAAGAAAACCTTTGGTAGGTCTTAAAAATAGACAAATTCAGAGGGCCCCCCTGTCTGTGTTTGCCTTGAGCCCCAACATCACTAAATCCACCACTGCATCTATGGGCCTCAGACAATGGCATGTTAATCACAGGGCTAACAGAGAACACTTTCACATTCCAGTGTGACCAGTGCAATGTATTAGTATGTAGTAATGTATAAAGCCGTTATTTGTTGTTCACACCACTCACAGTACCAGTAAACTTTGATAGGCGTTGTAAAAGCTAATAAGTATATTTTACATACTACATAATTACTAGTTAGTGAAAGGTGGCATTAACATTATGGCCTTCTCAATTGAAAGCATATGCACCCAGTAAACTCAAAAATTGCAACCATTTGAAGCGCACGTGAACACACCGTTGGACCAAGCATGTATACTGGGACATTGTTTACTCTGTGAAAGGCTAATATTAGATCAAAATGAACACTTTGAAACCTGATACCTACACTTTACAACAGAAACACATACCTACACACACACATGCCGGTGCACCCCCCGCTATGGGCCCTTCTTGTTAGCCTCCGCAGGGTTAGCACATTTCCTTTTTGCCGCGCCTCTGCCCTCCTCTGGTCCTAATTAAACAGCTTGTCGCCGTGGCTCCCTCCAGGGTTGCCGGGGACGGCGCTCTCCTCACCGCGGCGACCGGGATGAAAGGAGCTCACCTGCCGAGCTGCTCGCGGCTTACCTTAGCTTCACTCACACACAATTTCAACACATTGACGCACATTGTATCGAAAACAGTGGGATGAAATGTGTCCTGTTTAATGAATAGAAAGTCACTCTTGCGAGACCTTAAAGTGTAGTTTGGTCTTTTATCTCATCAAGTGGCGGCTATATAGGTGGCATCTCAAAGCAGGGCGAAGAGTGAGGAAAAAAAAAATTGACTAAAGCCACCTGATGCTTTAAGGAAAGGCCAGACTTAGCGGCGACAGCGGCTAACAAGCTCTCTATTAAGACTAACCTGCGCTGGTAACTCAATCACACAGGCTCGGCTTTGTTAGCATCAGATGTTGTTCATTTGTGGGTGAAAAGGAGCACCAGCGCCTGGCCACCCCCGGCACCTCGGCACAGGGGCGGCACACGGGAGGGGCAGGGCTAACCCAATTGGCTGTGTAATGGTTTAATCACTGGCATTACTCTGCAGTCACTGTAATTTGTGGTTTCGTTTAAACACACCATCACAAAAACACACCAGGGCTTTATACATGGGCTAAAACTGGACAAGTACCAAACAAGAGACATGCCCTGAGGGTTTAGTCCAGGTTTATCTGTAGGAAAGTCTGGTTTTGGTTTGGTTTAGACTTGGTTTAGACCTGGTTTAGACCTGGTTTGATCCTGGTTCACACCCCTTTAGCATCAAAAACACCAGGGCACCAGTTCCAGTAAATTTAATCCTGATTAGTACAGGGTTTAGTCCTAGTATAGCTCGGGATTAACCCAGTTTAGGCATGGTTTAAGGTTTAAATTGTGTGGATCACTGCTTTGTGCTGGTTTAGGTCCAGGTTTAGGTACCGATTCATACAGGGTTTAGTCCTAGTTTGGTTGTGAATTACCCTTCAATTAGATAAACCAAGCCTAAACTTGGATTAGACCTGGTTGATTGATCCATGATTTACACCTGTATTAGTCTCTGTTTTATACAAGGTAACAGTCATGTCAGTGTGTTTTTCTTTTACACACAAGAGCATTTATGAGCCAAAATTGGATCACTACCAAACAAGCCCCTCCCTCATAGACAGACATAGTACTACTGTGTGTAACTTAACAAGGGCCCAGCTATATATATGTTCAATTATTAGTATATTACTCTGAGCTTTTCCAAATTCAAATTAAAGTCTTTATTGCATTTTTACATACATGTTTTTTCCAGCATCATGCAGCTGTATTGAATAGCAAGCTTATATATATATATATATATATATATATATATATATATATATAAATAAAAAATAATCATCATTTGCAGTCGCCATTTTTGTAAATCCAGACAAATATGATCTTTATTCATTTCTAGAAACACTATTGTAACACTTTATGTTGCTTTTATACCAACATACCCAAGGGTGCACAATGGATGTTGTGGATTTGATGTATGCCAAAGAAGCCGATCAAACCTTTACATTTATAAATAAATAATTCACTTTTCCAAGCTTACATGCGGCCATGGGAAAACTGTTAAGTCTATGGACATTGGCGTCATGATATACAGAGGACCTTTATGTTCTTCCCATATGTCCAGCCTTTAAACAAATAATGAATCCAATCCTACTTTCTCCTGACCGCTTTGGAATAAGATAATAACATGAAAGAAACAGTTAATAGAGTTACTGCTTCAATACATACAGTGATGTCTATCAAGGTCAGCCTCATGCCATACAGAGGGATTCTCAGAATGTGTTTCACCACTGTAGGTTTGTCAATCGCCATGACATGTGACACTGGGAAAGAGTATGCTCATTAATAAAACATAATAATAATGTCTTCTTTGATGTTAGTTTTAGACCCATTTTAGCTCTGTATTAGACTGGTTTAGTCCTAGTTTTGGTTGGATTTGTTACACCTACGGCCCCTTGTTGCTAGTATGGGATCCAGCCACCAAACCCTTAAAAGGATGAAGTGAAGATAATACGTTTAAAGCAGCAGTTTCCTAGATGAGTTCACTTTTCAAATTGCCTTGGTCTATTCCTGAGTTGGCGAGTCCTGATTTAGATCTGGTTTAGAACTGGTTTAGTCCTGGTTCATTCTGAAATTGACCTGATTTAGGTATGGTTAAGACCTGGTTTAATCTTGTGCTTAAGCAAATGGCATTGTGCATTCTTGTAGGCCTACATTACATTTTTCTTTTTAAATTGTATTTGCCTAAAATTTTGTAGCTTCATGGCGGTCGGTAGACTATGCACACATATCAGAAAAAACACTGCCACACACATTTACACAGCTTGCTTAGTCCGAGCCATTTCAGCCCATTGTTCCTGGGCCCCTCTGCCCCCCCACCATGCCACCATGCCCCTAATCACCACTGTCCATATGAAGTTAATGGCCTCATATTAAAAAGCCATCCATCACTTTGCTCTCTTTGCCTCTCTCTCTCTCACCAAATTAATTATTACTTGTATCGCGCACACATCCCCTTCTCCTGCAATAGGTCATCCAGGTCTTGCATTAATTGTCGGAGCATATGGTCGCCAACAGATTTTAGCTGTGGGACTCGCACTTTAGCGGGGGCTATTTTTTCGCGCGCTCAGATGCTAGCCATATTGTGAGGCGCTGGCAGCTATTGTTCAGCGCATTAACTTCATAGAGCTAATTACTCCCCAATAATAACTTTTACCTTGGAGTTTTTAGCACGCCGTGTGCCAACCAACCTGTTTCGCACCCCATATGTTAATTAGCGGCCACATCTTCATTATGCCACAGCAGCGCTTTAAGTTCAAGCTGTGCCGCCTGGCGCGTGGTGAACGCCGACACAAACCGGTGCCAATTATCCGACTCTTTGCTCGTGCTCTGTTTCGCTCCTTCTTCCTCGCTCTCCCGGTCGTTCTGTTCATGATGACTGTTTATGTTTTAACTTTTACAGGAGGAGATTTGTTGACTTCTCTCATTCTGCCCTCTACAAGATTGTGAGAAATAAGTTGGTCACACTTTATTTTACACAGCCCCTAACCTCATTGTATCTACCTCATTAAGTAAGTAATACGCACTGTAAAAACATTGTACCCACTAACACTTACATGTTATTACAGTTTGTTACACAGTGTATTACATTGTACTTAATGTGGTAGATACAATGTAGTTAAGGGCTATTGAAAATAAAGTGTTACCAAAGGTTTTACACTTTAATTTTAAATACATTTTAAAGGCTAATCTGAAAGTATGTTGGGAATATGAAACTCTAAATGCCAGCTCAAAAATATCATTGATAGATACAAAGGTCCAATTTTTTAAATATATTACAAGGTAAAGAACAACAACTTGTGTTTAGTGTTTATTCACAGAAAAATGTGTTGTGATGTAGAAGTGAAAGTTTAGTCATGATTTTTAGTACTTTGGCCTGTGCAATTTAGGTGTAAACACAAGGGGCCAGTGTACTCTGTGACGGTTGTGTTAAGAATGGCGTCTTACTTAAAATCTATGACAAATTGATACACAAATCCATGCACACTAGGGGGCACACAATTTGCTGGTGACTAAAAGAAAAAAGCTCAAAGAAACGGATAATATACCATATGGGCCCAAAAGTGAGGATGTTGAATGTTGTGTTCTTAGAATGTCCGGCTTTCTCAAAGTCACAGTGACATAAGGAATGTAAATAGAATTGCCATGAAATGTGTCCTTTAACATGGGGTTAGGATAACGTGATGGAGAAAGTTGATGTGGAGTCGAAATTATAAGATCCTCCTTTTTAAGTTAAAGACATCAATATTCTGGCCTTCAAAGTTTATATGCTCAAGTTCTCTCTCAAGCTGCCTCTTTGTTTTGCATTCAATTAGCACTGATTAGAGCTTTCTCCAATGCTTCCTCCTTGTTTCTGGTTTGGCGCAGACAGAGATAGGCGTGGTGTCTGTAGATAAAACATCACTCTTCCCCTATTCTCATTCTAACAGTACAGTTGTGGAAAGTGATTTTTTTGTCTGTTCATGTTCGCTTTGGAGCCCGGTGTGAAAGGCATCCTGGAGAGTGTGGTATTCCCCAAAGTGCCTTCTGTTTTCAAATGCACGTTCTCATTTAGGTGGAGTTTGTTTGATAGATCCAGTTTTGCGCTAACTTCGCTTTTGTCCCCCTTAGTTTACATTGCAGCCTTGTATCCATAATTCACTTTAAGGTATTGCATTATTTTATATCTAATAAAAAGATTGAATTAAGTTGTTTTCTATTAGGCCTAAGAATGTAAATGAGAAGGAATGTACAGAAGCTGGATCCAATGTATCATGTGATCAGCCACTGGGCCTCTGCCTTGCCGTGGCTGTGAGTGAGTTGTAATGTGGGAAACAAGCTTGATAAATTGCATAAAATACCAGTGACAATTTGTTTTATAAAAGAATATGAGCCAATAAAAAACAGTTATGACCATGTAAACAAACCATAAAGAAGCTTTTTGATATGATGGTATTTTTTATACTATGTGCTGCTTTTAGCCTCCAATCATGTTATTTTTACATGTTCGTAGGTATTAATATAGTAAAAAATAAAAGGGTGATGTATAATATATTATATAAAATTAATGAGATTTTTTGAAAGATTGGGTATGTCATTTTTAAATAGTTTATCAATTATTACTGTCTTCATGGGGTCTATCATGGGGTCTATCATGGGGTCTATCATGGGGTCTTTCTAGGGTCATCCCATGTTTAATTCCTAATTTGTAATACAAAAAGTAGGATCCTTCTTTTTGTATTTTGACTTTTGCACATTGTTGATGTTATTACAGTATTAATGTAATATAACATGAAACACCCTAGATCAGGACAGGGATCTGATGTTATTACAGTATTAATGACATGAAACACCTGAGATCAGAACAGGGATCTGATGTTATTACAGTATTAATGACATGAAACACCTGAGATCAGGACAGGGATCTGATGTTATTACAGTATTAATGTAATATAACATGAAACACCAGAGATCAGGACAGGGATCTCATGTTTTTACAGTATTAATGACATGAAACTCCTGAGATCAGGACAGGGATCTGATGTTAAATAGAAGTAAACTATTCTAAAGTCTTACCCACAGATCCAATAGGTAGCAGGATATAACGCTTAACTTTGATTTATCTATGCAACTTTCTGAAATGGATAGTAATGTGATAGCAACATTACAAAGTTATTCATTCAAACTGAATACTGGGGCATACTTGTGGTGTCCATGTTGTGTGCCTCCTGTGTTAATGTGTGTGTTGTTGCCCAATGGAGGTCAGTGCCTGTGTGTGTCGGTGAGCAGCTGTTACACACATTTCTAAGTCGACTATAATAACAGGAACATATGGACTAAATGATTATCATAAAGCATTCGGCGTGGCTCTCATTATTTCTCTATTTTCTGTGTATGTGTGTGACTGAGGGTTAGTGCTTTTTCTATAAGGACGGCCCTGTTATCCCACAGAGGAGGCTTAGATGTATTGTGCAGCACTTACTTATGTGGATTAATGTCTTCCTATTGTACACACATAGGGGACAGAGGGGAAATGGCATGGCAATTGAATGTATTTCTCCATAGAGAGCACTGTGTATTTTTAGTTGCGACCGGAAATCTGTTTTGGTAATAATTGCCAAATCTAAAATTCCAATTCATCCAAACACTATACATTATTTTTTAAACATATGAAATTAGTGGTAGTTAAATACAGTATAAATAGTCACAGAAAGTTAAGGATAATTGACTTTCAGGTGCAACATGCAAAATGGGAACTGTTTATGCCAAAGTGATACTACATCATCTAAGTATAACCAAGTGATAGTAAATTGTATTGTATATTAGGAACATTCAGTGGTTTAACCCAAAAGTCACTTTTTGTGAGCAGTACATATTTCCGTACATATTAACACATTTTGCAATGAAAACATGGAAATGGAAAATGAATTTGCCACTTCACATCATTGGCTGAATATTATCCACTTTATTAGACAAATCTATTTTAAAACTACTAAATGCAAATGTCTCCACTCTAAGTCAGATAAATATAGGTGTAAGCACTATAGAATAAAAAAAATGCAATTTTATTCAGATCACAATTTTAAATTTTATCACAATTTCATTTAATTTTGTGTTTTTTTTTTAACCACCGTGTCTTCATAAAACACTTTTTACAAATTCAATGTACATCCAAGCTAACGTTCATGATCATAATTGATCATGATCATAATTAATACTATTTATTTTCCTTTTTATTAATATGAACACTGGCATTGTAACTGTAAAAATGGGGGTGAAGAGCAGAGCATAAATGGACTCAATTCAATGATCTAGATCAAATTGCAATAACTTTTATCTCACGATTTGATCCTTTATCAGCATACTGCACACCCCTAGATGTATCTGTACTATAGCTATATGAAATACTTAACAAATTCCTATCCTGAAAGGTATTTTGAAGGTTAATTGTAAATATGACAATGAAACACCCCATATTAAAATGCTATTATAACTGTCCCTGTGTGTCTGAATGTGCCTGTTTTGTAGCTCTTCTCTTCCCTCTTGGTACCATACAGTATTACAGCCAGCACCACTCCAGCATATGTCCAATTAGGCCCGAAACTGTTCCGCGTGTGATTCGTCCCTGCGGGGGTCCTGTCCGAGCCGCTGTCCCGTCTGATCGCTGCGCCGAGCTGGTTTATGCTTTAACCAAAACGGTGAAGTAATTATTGTTTTTGGTGTAAGGGGGGAACACTTGAAGAGAAACGGCTATTCCCCGGTTGTCGCGCTGATGGTTTGATTATACAGGGCTGCCGGCTGCCGCATGCCGACACACGGGAGGGAAGCTACAAGGGGAGTCTATGTGAAGCAACTGACCATATTATTAGGTACACTTATCCTAATGCTTTTAAATGCAAATACACAGTACAGTAGCCACCCAAAAATGTAAATGAAAAGTAAATAAACTAAGTAAAGTCATTTTTCTTGTTGTAAAATGAACAGGATGGAAGTGAAGAATGGAGCATGTAAGTGTTTTAATAGTTCCTCAATCGTTTGACCGACTGTCTTCCTGACCGACTGGCCTCCTGACCGACTGGCTTCCTGACCGACTGGCTTCCTGCTATCATGTGGTCTTTCTAAGCACTGCAGCGTCCTCAGCCATTCAAATACATGCATGTATAGGTGAACTGGTGTCTCCAAACTGGCCATTTTGAATAAATGTGAAAGTGGAGGGTTGTCTATCCATGTCAGTTAGTTGGCAATTGTCTCTGCCTGGTATATATGTCATTCCCCTGTATAGTTATAGATCTAGAAATAATGAATAAATCTCCATTCCTTAAAGGTGATTAAAATCACTTTGCCAGATGGTAGATGTGATGGCCTTAATATTTCAAAAACACAACACATTTTGATTGCATTGCATTGATTGATAATAATGATGGGAACCCAAATGATAGACGTGGGTAGGGTCCCAGTTGACAAACACTGGATTTGCATTCAGACCAATTAGTACAGCTGTATCTAATAAAATGGCCTTCTCTGTGCACTGACATATGCCAAACAGAAAAACACACACATGCACATATAGGTAGCGCTAAGAGGCAGAGGCGGCTTGCTCCGACCTCAAGCACTCACCACTTGAAGCCCTCACGTCAGCCTCATATTACCTGATTGTAGCGTAGCACCGTGGCCGTGTCTTTATGATTGTGCAGCCATTTCGATCCATTTCCGTCATTCCTTTAGTTCAATTTTCCCCATACCAAACGCTCTCACCTGCCTATTATCCTATTCAAACATTACCCGGCTTCTGCCCTTCTGACAAAATAAGAGCGGCAAATCAAGAGGTGAGCTGACATGGCATGGAGAGGAGGCAGATAAGGGGTCTGGGCTAAAACTGTGACTTAAAGGTAATCTGTGTGTTTCATAAAAATAAAAAAAATTGTTAGGACATTTTTCAAAATGCTTAACTGACCCTTTTCTCCGATGTGAAGTATGTAATCTGTCATCATTATTATGGTATTTCAGTTCCTCCCCTGCAACAACATTAAATCACAGTTTGTGGGTTGCCACTTTGACCAATAGACAATGAGTTTTACATTAGTCCCTCCCCTGGCCTCTACAGATGACCTGCTTTACATCCTAGAACAGGGTTGGGTAGTTAATGTTAAGTTTTTTTTATGAAACACCTTTAAGGCACTGCAGGGGGGAGGAATACAAGTAATAAGTGGACTTTTAGCGGACAGTGTTAGGCTTGCAACTGTCATCAAAGTAATATTTAGGTTAATGTTAATAGAGATGGATCATATGGTGATAAAGTTATCTAAAGGATCTGCTAACCTGGAAAGATTGCTGAATCTATAAATGCAAAAGGTAATATAAACAGTATTCAGTATAATGATGAACATTGTATTGATTTTATTTTTAAGAGTTTGAAAACCTTCATATTTTTGGCCAAATTGATCAAAACTACAAAGCTGTTATTAAAACTATTTCCAAAAGCTTTATTAGGACTTGGCAATGAATCCAAAACAATTATGAGTTGCTAATTAATGTTTTCAGAATAATCTGTTAGTGCAATAAAGGAAGAGAAAGCGACATTGTTTGAAATTCTCAATACTTCATTCACAATGACACTGACTATTGTCTTATTAGGAAAACCATTTTTATATACAAAGTTTATTCTGAGTCTTAGTGGTTAGTGGTCCTGCCTCTCTGCCTCTAAGCAATACAGTTGTGGGTTTAATCCTGGGGCTGACCGACTCACACCCCCTCTTTAAGTGGAGTCTGCATGTCCTCTCTGCTACCTTAGGGTAGGGGTGTGTGATATGGTGTTAAAAGATTATACTGTGATATGAAGTTATGATGATCTGCTAATCTGGCAAGATCGTTGAACTGTGCTACAGTGCATTTTCTGATGCTCTTCACTGTCATTTATACAAAAGGAAAATACATTGTAAATAGTATTAAGTATTATGATGAACACTTTGGCTGTACATTGAATTTATAGTTAAAATATTTTGTATCAAGGCACTGATAGCAGTAGTCTTCTGTGTAAGACTAAAAACAAAAAGTTAACTGAAATTGGGATCAAATTGAAATCATGATCTTGGCTGCTTAAAATTGAGACAGTTATTTTTACCATGTCGCCCATAGGTTCTCCCTGGCTTCCGTCCAAGGCATTTGGAGAATTGGTGACACTAATATGTCTCTTTAGCAAATGAGAAAGTGAATGGTTGTCTGTCAGCGTATGTGTACGGTTTACACCACCTGAGGCCCATAGTTGCTGGGATAGACTGAAGTAACCTGTCTATGCCTAAAGGGAATACAATGAAGATGGAAAAATATCTTATAATTGTGTTTTGAAGTTCTGTCTATTCTGTCCCAAATCCAGATGCCTTACTGTATCTCCTCCCCCCTTTTCCTCCATTACTACAGTACACTATCATAAACCGATGACTTCCTCTTGTCCCTCTCAAACTGTCAGTCAGCCCGTCACACGCCGCTCTTTGTGTGTGTTGTTTTTGGCAGAATGCTGTTTCGTGCAACCATCTGTCTCCTACTTCTCCGTCTCCTCCTGCCGCTCGCTGCCAAAGCCACCCATCGGAGGAGCCCCCCCCCCCCTTCTTCTACCGCGTCTCCTTTTTTTAAAAATCCTTGGAAACCTTGTGAAGTCGCATGGCGCCATGCCGAAGTGAGCGAGTTTAAAGTTGAGGGGCGGGGGGAACGATCGGGGGGACTCGTTTGAGTGGAGGAAGAGGAGAAGCGAACATCTTCCAAATAGAAAGCAAGGCCAGCTGTTGTGAGAATGTCCACATGACGAGGTTTTAGTTTGTGAATTTGGAAGTGATTACTGTGGAGCTAATTGTGACAGTGATGTGTGTGTGTGTTATCCAGCTGTTCTTATTTCCCAGGTAAAAGATAGCAATAGTAAGAAATAGTCCTTCTGCTAGGGATGCAACGAAAAAATTAAATAAACTGATACCGATACTTCATTTACTAGTTTTGCCGATATCGATTCTGATGCAGATTTTGGCAGCCTGTGTTTTCTAGTTTTTTGTTGGAAAGGAAACTCCTGACAACTGACAAAATGTAGTAAAAAATATGTTGGGACGTTTTGAGTTCAGACTAGCCTTTTGCCAGTTTCTTTCTCATCATTCTCATATTGACGGACATCGATGCTGAGCCAATATATATATATTATCCTGGTCCCTAAACTGGATCATGTCAAAAATGTACGTACCGCCTATGTCATTTCTACTGTAGATTTATCATTGTGGTCTTCTGTCTCCCTCCCCCTCCCTCTCCCTCTCCTCCCTGCTCTCCTCCTACCTCAGCAGGTCCAGGGGCAGCTGCCTCCTCTGATGATCCCTGTGTTTCCTCCGGACCAGAGGACCCTGGCAGCGGCCGCCGCTCAGCAGGGCTTCCTCATGCCCCCGGGATTCAACTACAAACCTGGCTGCAGTAAGTCACTATACCACCTGGCCCTGTGTTTCTCAAACTGTGGTCCTGAGAGCCCCTTAGTGGTCCGCAAGATGATCGAAGATGTCTTTAAGAAATCTGATTATATTCATTGTTTATCCAATTATCCCCGACTCCCTAAGCACATTTTAAAAAATAAGTTGACTTCTAAACTAAACACCACATACATGCATTTTTTTGTGGTCCTTGGTTTGAAAAGGTAAATACAAACTGACACACTGTATTCCTACCACTACTATATAGTATAGGACAGGGGAGTCCAAACCTAGTAAAACCATAGTAAAAGCCAGATTTGTAACTAACTATAAGTGTTGGCTTAGGTTTTGAGCTCAATTATATTTTCTATAGACAAACGGAACATCATACTTTCCTTTAGTATCCAAGTGCAACTAAAGTAACACAGTCCAACACAATAAACGTAAAGGGCCACATGAAATCCTGTCAGGTGCCACAAATGGCCCTCGGGCAGCACTTTGAACACACCTGGTATAGGAGAACACGTTGGTTATGCTTGTTTGTAATAAGTGGAACTCCATAAAACTGCAGAACGATTAAATTCATCGTTGACATATAGTTAGACTAAACCATTTTAGCTGATTACGTAACCCTTTAATATCCAGTAACGAGGTTCATTGAAAATATTAGTTAGGCCAATGCAGGTACTTACAGTTTTCCTCATTTTCACCAGACAAGGTAGTTGGCCATGGTTCCCACACAGTCAGATTGTTTTCCAAGAGACAAACTTGCTCCTACAACAACAACAACATGTCTCTTAATAGAAAAACCAGGCCCAAAACACCCCTTTTTCTGTTTACACTCTCACTATCTCTCTATTCCTCTCTTGGCTCCATTCTTTTGTCTATTTTTTGATGTAAAAGCAACAAATGACTGACTTTTTTTCTCTTTTGGCCGTGGCGCTCCGGCTGTGTGGCAATGTGTTGTTTACCATGATAGATAGAGATGGACAGATAGAAGAGAAGAGAGGTGCTTTGCCAGGGGGATGCTGCGAATAAATGCCCACCGGGGGGTACCAACATCGGGGGGAGTGGAGGGTAGCGAAGTGGCCTGACCTATAGGTTATTGTCACATTATCACAAGATGTCGCCAAAAAAGCATGTTTCCAACTACCAAACCCACGCAGAACTCACGAGAAAGCCACACTGTAAAATTTGGTAAAGTCAACCTTAGTTACTGTAAAAAGAAATCTTGGAACTAGTTGTCTTTAAAAAATACAATGTAAATTAAGTAAGTTTGAGTATTTCCATTTTTCTGAAATGCTACAAATACCTAAAAACAATGGGCATTAGTAATCATATGGTTTCATCTATTTCAAGCTTGTCGATATAAAAAGTATTTTTCCATCTCAGGGGAAAACTTTAAAGGTAAACATTTTGTGTAGGTTTGACGTCAGGTTTAAATTTTAGGAGTATTTTCTTTCATTCACAAAAAATATTAGTTGATGTAACTTGGAAGTTTAAGTTGACATTACTTCTGGTTAAGAGAATTACTCATTTTACGTAAATTCAAATTACTCTTGGACCAACCAGCCCCCTTTTGCAAAAGCTTTCCAAAAGTCCACACAATCTTAAATATTGAGTTGGTATGAGTTAGTATTATTAAGTCATTCAGTTACCTAGATATATTTTTTTTTACTAAAATTGAATTGAATTTTTTTGGTACCCCCCACCCCTTTACATTTTTCCTCTCTTCACTTTCACAGCTTCCCAAACAAGTCCAGTCCATTTTAATTAGTGCTATCTTCACCCACGCCCACTGCCCACGTAAATACCCTTCAAGTGGTGGGCATGTCTTTTCGCAGCCTCGGCCAAGTCCAAGATCCGCAGTGTACGCCAAGCTTCGTTTCGCCCCTGAGAAAACTATCTGGCAACTTTCAAACTTGTTGTGAGTTGATGTGAGTTTCGATGGCACACATAAATGGGACATGTGTAGCATTGTGCTCGGACATATTTTTCGGGGAGTAGCTTTGAAAGATATGAATAGACTGTATATGGCATGTCGTCTTAGTACAAAAAAACCCACTTGTTGAACAGTAACACTATTTTGCTGGTGCCCGAACATGTGACAGTGAGACATGGCTTGTAAAGCTTTTGCAACGACTCTGTTTAATCCGAGATTTCTTTTTTTTTTTAAAAGCTGGCAAAGTCTAGGCTTTATGTTTGGCTTTGGAGAGGAAAGTAACTGTCAGGGGAAATGTGTGAATACGAAAATACACACAAGCAAATCTTGTATGTGAAGAAATGTATGAAATGTCAACAAAACTGTCACTTTTTAAAGTCTCGAGACACAAAAACGCTAAACGATTAGACAATGTATTAGTAGTGAATAGGATGAATCCCAACAAAAGCCAAAACAAGTATTATTATTGAATTATGATATAGTGGGACTTTGTAGGTAGTTTTCTCCCTTGCCATACATACAGTTTATCAGTGATGATAGTATAGTCTGGTTTATTTCAGGGCTAACATAACATTAACTGTCAACCAGTCACCCAGGCATTTACTATGGAAGATTCAGAAGCCCCTTGTAAAAGCTAGTGTACCAACTAGTTATCCCATCATAGATCAGGGGGGACATGTGAATACCTGCACCAGTCTTAGCGGCCTGCTCTGTAATTGAACCTGCAACTTGACTGCTGTGAGTGGGAGTGAATACCTCAATAGAGTTACTGAAATAGATTACATACAGTACGTAATTTATTTGGTCTATTTGCATTCATATGTAAATAATCTGACATCAACATCAAATCACAGTTTGTGGGTTACCACTTTTAGTTTTTGTCAGTTTTTGAGTTGCGTAGCAGCCCACATAAATTTTGATTTGATGTTGCTGAGAGAGGCCAGGGGAGGGACTGAAGTAAAAATAATAATTCTGACACATATCACATAGTAATTTTTTGTTCCATATACTGTAGCTGTATTAAAACATTTAGTTTTTCACAGTTACCGCAGTTTCTCCTGGTTTCATTTCTCTAGTGTCTGTCCCTGAGCCAAGAGCAACATGTTTACTTTCCCCTGTCCCTCTTCCCTTTTGTTACTGTGACCCCCAGAAGCAGCATAAATATCCATGTTTGTCTATGGAGCCAGCTCTCTGAGAATACACAGTCCTGAAATAATTCTTTAATCCCCGCTCCTTCCTCTCCGCGGCACAAGAATGTCTCCGTTTTGAGCGTTTTTGAGTGGAGTGAGATGGGAAAGTATGTCGGAAGCAATGTCTGGTTTATGCCAAGCCAGAACACAGCAGCACTCAGTGAAAACAGGGGCTATTGGTACAAGGCAGGGGTCAGGGTTTAGAACAAGAGGGCACATAAACAGGCTAGTCCAAGGCTCCGTCAACATCATTTTTTAAGGGGCTTTAGCTTTTTAAATGAATTGTGTTTACCTCTAGTGTTGTGTGTTTCATAGCAAAAACAGGAGCCTTTTGCTTTCACCAGTGCTGGGATAGCCAAGCACTCTTCACTAGTTCTTCCAAGGCAGCGAGGGGTGTCACATTCATGATATTTTGCCCAAATAAAAAAATACAATTTAAGTCTGTGGGTTTCCTAAAATAAGAAATTGTAATAAATAAATAAATAGATAAATACATAAATGCATAAATAAATACATAAAAAAATAAATACATAGATAAACAATTAAAATGAATTAACTAACCTGTTCTGTGATGTAAAGTATGTAACTCGTCATAATGAATATTTTTTACTTTAGTCCCCCCCTGGCCTCTACAGCAACATCAAATAAGAATTTGTGTAAGCTACCGCGCTGCCCAAGAACTCAACAATCAGTCAAAAATGTAGCCAACAAGCTTTAATTTGATGTTGCTCTAGAGGCCAGGGTAGGGACTTAAGTAAAGAACAGTGTAAGATAGTCAATTCTAATCATTTTTAGATAAGATGAGCCTTTATTGTCTTCCAGGAGGAGACAATAAGTCACAAAAACTGAATCTAGGGATCTTATTCTTAGGATTAATCTGAATGTGAATCTAGGAAAGTGGAGAAATCATTTTGGAGACCAACATAAAGACAAAAAAAATCAAATAACCGTCTATCTGCTGAGCCAGTTCATCTTGTGTTTTCATTGTCATATTACCAGTGTCACTCAACCCTTGCTCCTATGCCCCCTCCCTTCCACCTCAACCCCCCCCAAACACCTGAAAGACCGGAGCAGCTGCTAAAGCCACCCTTTGTGTTCGCTGCCACTGAGCCTTAATGAAAAGCCTGATTGTGTGAGCCCTTCTTAATACCCTCTGACAAAGACCACAAAGGTGAGGGTTGGTTGATAACGCGGGCCAAACGTTCTGTAATTAAGAGCCACCAATGACTAATACTGCATTTGTTCGGCCATTTTTTCCACAGTACCTATAGACTAACTGTGCTATGTGTGATTTTCTAGTTCATCTGGTTTCTGACTTTCAATATTGATACACAAAGATGGAAGGGAGATGATAGACATGCTCAGACCAATGACGGTGGGTTTATTAGGGCGCAGGTGCAGATAGGTGCTTAGGTAATTACATTGGGACAGAAAGGTCAAAGAAAAAAGAACGGATGGTGAACAGGTGAACGAGGTCGAGAAGGTAAAGAGCTCTACTAAAAGAACAAAGAATATGACGAATGAGGAAATGATTGAAATCAGAAATTATGTTGTGGAACTGTATGTATTGACTATGTATTCATTTTATGCAGAGGCAATAGCGTCTAAAAACAATTGTGTGATCCATAACAGAGGTAGAGAGAGTAGCCAATAAGTGTAGTTAAGTGAGAATATAGTTACTTTAAAAAATATATTATGCAAGTAAAAAATAAAAATGTAGTCACCCAGTAGTGTTTTTTTATCTGCTGAGGAACTTTTTGAAAATAATGTCAGATATAAAAAATAAACAAAGTCAGTAAAAAAAAATCAGGGATGGACCAAAATGTAACTCCAGTAAAAGTAATAGCTACTTCAAAGTAATATTACTCAGGTAAAACTCTTAGAAGTACACTTTATTTGAAAATATACTCAAGTAAATGTAACTGATTACATGTAACTCACCACCTTGTCCAAAGTGATAGATGCTACAGAGCTGGTGGACATAATTCTAAAATACTAACTTGTTTGTGTTTTTCAGGTGACCCTTACCCTCTGCAGCTCATCCCTACGACGATGGCTGCCGCTGCCGCCGCTGCCACACCAGGGCTCGGTCCTCTACAGCTACAGGTAAAGAAACACATCTTTGTACTCTAAATACTTAAGACAATGTTAGATTTTGACAGAATTCAAACTCTTTTTTCATTGATGTCCATATCAAATTCTTCTCCGTGCCAGTTTTATTTTATGCTCAAAAAAGGTGAAAGTGATTGTCAATGACAGATACAATCATTTCCGGACCCAATATTCAGAATGTTTTGATCTACGTAAGCCTCATGCCAACAATGTCTCGACTCAACACTTTAAAACATACATAAATTGAAGTCTTCATCATTCCTGACAGAAAATATACTTCCCTTTCACTTGGGTGGCCCCAGTGGGAATAAATCCTTTGGACAATGTTCACAGCACACTGGACACAAATAGCTCCTTCAGGGCTGTGGTACAGCTGTCAGTCCAAGGCGAGGTGTGGACAGTGAAGTGATCCCATAAAAACAGATTGGGATCATCAGAAATCACACTTACATGACAGGGGGATGTACACATTGGTCAAACTATGTTTTTTCACAAGGACAAAGGGTGTGACAAAATCATTCTACATTCTACAATCGAGAATTTCCAGGTTCAGTCTGAGTTTAGACTTGATTTAGATCAGTGGTTCTTAACCTGTGTTCGATCGAACCCCAGGGGAGTCAGTCTCAGGGGTTCGGCGGAGGTCAAGACACACAGGCTGTGTCCCAGTTCAGGTCGTGCACCCTTAGGTTCCGTGTCCAGCTGGATAAAGCTGGAGCCCAGCTTCATTAAACATTAGTTAAATTAATTAATTAACTTACATTTATTAAATTAATTAATCATTGTTCAATGAATGGCCACAGACTGTATTCGAACATGTATGTAAAAGGTTCAGTTTCATTGGTCAGTGTGCGACCCGAGCCACCGGAGAGACTCACGCTTACCGTGACTTTCATCTCTCTTCACGGTTAAATCTGATCCACTCAACACGTCGGAGTACATTTCTAAACAAGAGTTATTTGGATAAACAAACCACACATTGAGAATCTAAATGGTTACTTTATCGCCTGGAAAATGATAAAAACTTAATAAAGTGACATATTAAGGGTTTTCAGATAGTTTGAGTAACAGGATGGGGGCGTGCCGGCTGGTGGAGGAACCAGGAAGTCCTCTGTAGGAGGCACCAGTAAAACATACACCTATGTTTTGAATTTGAAAAAAAATAAATTTATTTTTGCAATTAAGAAGGGTTCAGTGAAAGCGCGTATGAAACTGGTGGGGGTCAGTACCTCCAACAAGGTTAAGAACCACTGATTTAAACCTTAATATAGACTAGATTTTGTTATTCCTGGTTTATTCCTGGTTTAAACCTTATTTAGTCCTGGTGTGGTCCTGGTTTAGTCCCAGTTTTGTTCTGGTTTAGACCTAGTTTAGATTTGGTTTGAGTTCTGGTTTATACAGTTTGGACCTTGTTTAGCCATGGTTTAGTCTTGATTAATCTTGATTAATTATACCTGGTTTAGAACTGTTTTATTTCAGCTTTAGACTGGATTTAGATTTTCCTGACAGTCTTTTTTGGACCTTGTTTAGCCATGGTTTAGTTTTATTATGATTATACCTGTTTATAACTCTTTTTACTTAATTTATTACTGACTTAATGTAGATCTGATTTAGTTCTGACTTAGCTCTGGTTTATAGTCACGTGTTTCTGTAGGTTCAGATCCAATTTAGAATCATAAATGGCATATTTTCACTTTTTAAACCCAATATATTGATTATTCAAAAACTTGTGTGTCCCAGTCTATACAGGAAACTAAGCTGAACCTCTTCCCTGTGAGGCTCCTGCTAAAGTCATCATATGTAGCTGTAGGGATATGTATTTATTGACATTATTCTTGCAGATGTTGTCCACAAGTTGTCAGGCATGGAAGATAGTTTAATAATTCTAAGTCTATTCTCAAGCACTATTGATCTCGGAAAGAGATTTTCAGTGTACTGAGTCACATTCATGATATTTTGGCCAAAATGACAAAAAGGAGGACATGTCTTTGTATGAAGCTACAATAGGAAGCAGTAACAGAGATGGATGATCAAGGGCAATACTTTAGAAACAGATTTCGAAGTCCTGGAGATTGGGTGCATGATTTGGAGACCAGATAATAGGCCATTTTTGACACAACTTTGTATTGAACGCTCTCTAAATGTATTTTAAAGTTACTGTGTTTTTAGTGCAATTTCAATTTCAACACTTTTTGGTTGATTCAGGGTTTGCTATTTCAGAATTTATTTAAGATGCTAAAAGTGCTCTAAGCATGTGCCAAAATGTATATATAATCAAGTTGAAATTCATATATTGTGGAGAATGCCCTATTACTTTACTATGAGTGAGTGTGTCTATAATATCTATAATATCTATATTAACCATATTAATAAAATTGTTATTAAATAGATATTCCTTGGGAGACATTTGACAGTAAATATGAACAAAACCCAAACAGGAACACACTGTCAATAACTTGCACAATACATCACCATCTGGAACGACAATGATGATCTAAACAGACAAACTGTTAGCAGTTTACAGTACATGGAAAAGCCTGACTCGTGGCCCCATTGTGACCAGCTCACGCCACCAGCAGTAGCACAGGTACAGGTCTGCTTCTCTGCTCAGAAACAATGCCATAAATCTGAAGGCCGGCCACGGAGCAGGGCCAAAAAACATCCGATTACACAGAGAAATTCACCGAGGTACAACCGTAAAAAGGAAGATTTGGACATCTGCTATCCTACTTATGCTAGGGATGAGTCACATGTTAGCTTCTTCCTCTCAATGGTTTTTAGTGAAATTCAACAGGCTTATGCTGCCCTTCTACTGCACAAAGACTGGAGCAGACCGCACATACTTAGCCCCATGTGCGCTTTGAGGCCCCGGGACATCCAATAAGTTAAGAGGGAGCATGGGTGTCCTTTCAGCTGCCTGACTGAAACACTAACAGGAACTACAATTGTCACATTCAACAAAGAATTGCATAAACAATAATTAAGTAACTTAACTTAAGTACCACGTTTTCCAGGTTCCCATTAGGGGTCATGGGCGACAGTGGGCAGTTAGTTGCAGGGCTGACACAGAGACATACAAAAACCAGACAGCCATTCCCTCTAGCATTCATGGAGAGAACCCAAAGTAACATGGGGAGGACACCCAGAGAGTTTGTGTGTTGGATGCCCTGAGATTCAAACCCAAGTCCTCCTTGCTGGTTGGCACTAACCACTATGCCACTGTGCAACCATCTTCCAAAAGTAGATGTAACATTATTACTAACTGATATCAAGTTCTTAGGACAGTTCTTTTGATTGAACCTTGGTCTATCCCACCAACTATGGGCTTTAAGAGGGGGTACTTTCTGGATAATGGTTAGTTTAGTACTTCAAAATAGTTCATCTTAGTTCAAACATCTTTTAAATGATGTCTTACGTTTCACTTTCTCAAAATGAATACAAAAAATCCTGAAAAAGTCAAACTCATACCAGCAGCACTACAGTGGCTGTTTTCTTTGCCCCCCACAAATACAGAAGCAGACCTCACATACTTAGCCCCACGTGCCTAACCCCCGGTATGTCCCTGCGGGTTAAGAGCTCTCGCGGGCGTCCTCTCAGCTGCCTGTCTGAAACACATTAACCTCATGTTACTGACGCAGCGCTGGGCCCTCCTGTCTCCCTCTGACATGTATTATCATAAAATAGGACATATGTATTGGAGGGGAACAGCTGCACGCTACACTATTAACAGGAGGAAGGCCATCTTTTTCACTTAGCGCACACACACAGGGAATTATGGGAAATGTAGGTCAGAGGTGAGAAGGAGTGTATGCTGTACATGTGCACCTGTCAGCCTAACACCGAGCATATGTTTTACAGTGAGGGAGATGGTGTAAATCAGCTGTCTGCAATGATTCAGTTATGAACATGTTTTGAGTTAGGCCTAAAATAATGACCTGTGCGCTGTGTGGCCAAGTCAACAAATAGAGAACAGGCTAATTGTAAAGATTTATGTATACTTGCTCTGTGATTTGGAGGGTAAAAACATAGCTATGATATGACCCTAGTGGTAGTGAATATTCTAAACGTACCCAAAGCACTCTGTAACAGTTAAGATGGTACAGGCAACTACAGTATAACATGTGGCAGCAAGGTGCCCCAATACCAACTAAATGATTATGAGGAGAGGTGAGTAGTAATAGATTTCATTTACTCAGTTACATTTACTTGAGTAACCTTTAGAATATATTGTATTTTTGTAGTTTGTAGGTACTTTTAATGCATTATACTTGCTACTACTGACTTACTACTTGAGTAATATTATTTTGTAGTACAGTTGTTCTCACAGAAAACAATTATTTAAACTTCATCGTCCTGTAGGTGACTGTGTCCGTACAGTCAACTTTAAGCCTAAAGCAGGATTTAGTCACAGGCCTGACAAAAGGACATACACTGGCGAACATAAATTCATACATTTTTCTGACACGTGCAAGGGCACATGGGGAGGACACGCAGTCTACTCAGAGACATTTGTTGGCTGGCTTGAAGATCGAACCCACAACCTCCTTCCAGAGACACAATGTGCTAACCACAATGTGTCACCCTGGTAATACAAGTGCTACCGAACTGTGCACAAAGAGCTTGATCAATTCAAGTAGCTCATCTTTATTTAAAGCAGGCAACACGTCCAATCTGTTACCTTGTTAAGACAGCACTCCACAAATACAATTGGTTCAAACAAGATTAAACAGTCTCTAAAAGTCAGCAACACACTAAGCCTTTTGCTGTAGGTATGTGTGTCAATAATGTAACATGGTAAACCTCCTGACCTGTTAGTTTTAAATCAATTCAACTTAACCACATTTGTTCCTCTTTCTGTACTCGCAATTAGATTTTTGTAACCGACAAGGGCTCAACAAAACAAGTAGAAAAACATCTCAGCGGACGATTTCTGATGCTGACAATCCAAACATATGTGAGGCAGATTAAGGCTCTGTGAGGAAGAAAGGGGATTTGCGGAGCTCTGACACACCAGTGCAGATGTCTCAATGCGGCTGGATTTCCTCTGGGACCCTCCTGCGCCCTCATTTGAGAAGAAGCTGTTTCTGTTGTGACAATCAGAAGTGACGGTTTGATCAGGTCGTCGTGGTAACAAAAGAGAGACAGGAGAGGCTGATTATAGACATGCCTGAGCAGAAATTACTTGATGGGATAGAGGAAGGGGCGTAGCATCCGGCAGTGCAGCAAGTGCATTTGAATGGTGGCCCAAGGTGTGAGGGGCCCATTGGGTTTTTAATTTGAACTAGGACTCAACCAGGACTAAAACAGGAATAAATCAGGTCTAAAACGGGACTATACCGGGACTAAAGTTGGTCTAAAACAGGAGTAAACTAGTGTAAATTGGGTCTAAACCCCATACAAGGCCAAACCTGAAAGAGTCTTAAACAAAAGGATAAAATGAGAACTAAAACAAGCCTAAACAAGGACCATAAAACTTCCACACGTTTTAATAATACACTGTGTATTTTTGTATATTTTTGGCGGAAACATGACGGTGCACAGTGGAAGAGTGTCCTCCTCGTTTTACCGTGGGTTCTCCAGGGCTACCTCCCTCCAAAGAGTCCAATTCATGTGCTAGGAGAATTGGTCTAAATCTATTGTAATGGTTGGTGTTCTGTGTATACCCCCCCTGTATCTAACTGGTTATTGTCCTAATGTACCCCACCTAAGGCCCATAGCATTTTATTTAAGCACAACTTGCACAAATGTTGAATCTTTCTCAATCATACCAGCCCCACCATTTTTTCCACCCAACTGTCAGTCACTAATGTAAAATCAAAGGATACATATTTAAACAGTAAAGTCAGTCAAACTACAAAAAGCAGTAATGCCAATCTGGATCAGTACTATTAGCTTGTCAATCATTGATTCTTCAGATCTTGTTACCATCATCAACTTACGCCATATGATCAGCGGTCTTTCTGTTAATGACATGTACGTGTAGTCATCTAAGCTCTTGGTGTCATGACAGCTCAAAACCGGAATAACGAGTACAGGCTTTAGGTTTTAAGTGCAGCCCTTTAAGTGACATGTATTATAATCTCTATGATTTTCTACATGTCACACTTCCTTCTCACACATCAACTGCTAAAGTCAATGGATTAACATAGGAGGTGTTTCAAAGCAATGGCGCTTTGAGTCTGCGCAAGGTTGGCATTTAGCGTCCTAATCTGGGGGACATTGTGCATTAGCATGTTAATCCAGCTCCCCATTGACCCCTCATACCACTGATATCATGCACAAGCCACAAATGAATACCACAATGAAATGCACTTATGGATGTGTACTAGGGAGATTTATAGGATCGTAGGAGGATCATTTAGGAAGATCATCACTCAAGTGAACAAGAACACCATTAGATTTGATTTTTTTTCAATCCGTCTTAAAAGTTGGCAACTAAAGTACGATGACATTATATTTTGACAGGAAACCTAATTCAAATTCAAAATAAAAGCATGTGAACATTGCCTGAAGCGTTGTAATCTTGGGGTGTTGAGTGAGGCATTGTGCATTAGGTCATTTCAATCAAACTCTCCATTTCAATCCTAAAAAATCTCCTTATTTTGACAGACAAGCCAATGCAATTTCAAAATAAAAGCACGTGTACATTGGCTAAGCGATGCAATATTACCTGGTTGGCATTTAGCATCTTCAGATCTTTCAATCAAACTCGTCATTTCAACCCTAAAACCCACAAAAATATGATGAAAATAGACTTTCTTTGACAGGCAAGCCAATGCAATTTCAAAATAAAAGCATATGTACGATGTTTAAGGTTTATTGCCAGGTTGGCTTTTAGCATCTTAATCTGGCAGGTTGAGTGTTGCATTGTGCATCAGAGCAGCCATTCCCAAAGTCAACAGTGCTGCGGCCCCCTTCAATTTCATCACATTTTCTATGAATTCTATAAACATTGGAAACAACACTCTCTCTCTCAAACAGCCTGAAGTGGTATTTAATTAAATGTGATATAACTGTCTCCTTGCACTTATTTTGACAGGCAATTTCAAAATAAAAGCGCACATAGATTGCCTATCACCATTTTGACATTTAGTGTCTTAATCTGGCGTGGTTGAGTGTTACATTGTGCATTAGAGCATGATCCTCATTGACCCCCTCATATCATTGATATCATGCACAAGCCACAAATGTACTACACACAGAAAGTAAATGCACTTCTAGAGAAAGAGATTGGGCGATAATTCGAGATAAAAAGGTACAGGGGCATTTAGAGGATGATCAGTTAAGTGAATAGAGGAAGGCGAGATGAGAGGATGAAGGTAGGAAGTGTGTGTGGGTGTGGGGGGGGGTAGTGTGGTATAAAGAGGGTCAATGGTGTGGGTCAGGCTTCATATGGAGAGGCAGATGTTGGAACATATTGTCCTGGATTATGCCATGCCGTACACTGGAGAGATGGGACAACAGACAGGAAGCCAAAAGGACACTATGACAACTAGGACTGCACATTTATATTAATTTATATTGCGATACTGGCACATATAAAAAGTTTACTCTCAAAATAAATAATGGTTTAGTCCTGGTTTGGTCCCGGTTTTGCCCTGATTCTCCCCTGGTTTAGCCCTGGTTTAGCCCTGGTTTAGCCCTGGTTTAGCCCTGGTTTAGCCCTGGTTTAGCCCTGGTTTTAGCCCTGGTTTAGCCCTGGTTTGTTCCTTGTTTAGTCCTGGTTCTTCCCTGGTTTAGCCCTGGTTTAGTTT
>JAVQKC010151119.1:0-36704 GCA_036025475.1 Philypnodon macrostomus | reverse complement strand
TTGCTCTATACAGTAATAATAGTTATGATTATAATAGTAAAGACAATACAATTGTATTATATAAATACATTCAAACATAAATGTAAATATATATAAAAAAATATAATACAAATAGTTTTTTTTTTGTTTTTCCTGTCTTTGTATTTGCTTTGATTAAGTATACATGTAAATATTATATAATAAATATAACTTAAAACTGTAACAAAATAAGCCTTACTTCAGCCTAAAACCTTTTGGTCAATGTTCATGTTTAAAAAGTGTCATTGTATTGTTTAAGTTATTGACCAAAATAAAACAAACAACTACATTGTCCTCAACCATTCATATGTACAATGTGATGACATGTAATCAGTGTAATACAGTGTACTTAATGAGGCAGATACAATGAACCCCTGGCCTCTACAGCAGCATCAGATATATGTTACCACTTTGAGAAATAATAGCCGAGAATTACTATAGTGGGTGCTTCTGTTGGCCAGTGTTCCCCAAGGCAGCTGTGGCTACAAAAGTAGTTTACCACCACCAGTGTGTGAGTTAATGAATGATGGAGCACACCAAGAGCTCCAAGGAGGACAGAGAGGGGTAATGGTTTAATAACATTTATTATAAAAAGTTTGCTTAAAAACAATTAGAAAAAGGATCACTAAAATCACTAAAAGCTAAAAAGTTCAATGTTAAAAGTCCATAAAAACGCTAAACATGTTCAAATGTTTAAATAAATGGCATTTTCTTGACTTTGTCAGTGAGCTTGTTGGTCCAGCCCTCCGGCCATAGGCACCAGGTCACCTATAATTCACAAACAAACCCAGCACGGGGGCATGGGACATCAAAGGCTTTAGGCTTACTGGTAGAGTGCCGCACTCGTCCCGATCTCCTCCTGCAGGGTGCTGGTCCTCATCAGGAGCACGCTGGGGCACCTTTGAAAGCAGACAAAACACCAGCAGCATGCGCTTCCATATGCCCCAGGTCTTAGGCCTCAGTCTCCCACAAGTGTTACAAGATCACGTCTGTTACTCACACGCCAGGCAGCGCTCCCCCACTCTATCTCGATCTCCTTCTCTTCCTCATCTCCAGCCATTGTAAAAGGCAATATAGATCTAATCCATTATTATTTATAGTCCTGCCCTGGCCTCTACAACAACATCCAATCTACTACTAAAACGCTAAAAATAAACTGGTCAAAGTATTATCAGTTGATGTTGCTGTTGCTGTAGAGGCCAGGGGAGGGACAAAAGTAAAATCATATTTATGTCAGATTACTTCATTCCCTTGCATCATAGAACAGGGTCAGATAGTCAATTTTAAGTACTTGTTTAAATCTTTAAATCAAGTCTAAACAATGTTTTTATTTTTTGAAAACATTCTAATTATCTGCATTTTACAACACACTCACATCAACATGAATCATGTTATTTGCTGATTGAGACCACGTTTCATTTGGATTTTTATGTTTCCTTACAGCTGTTCTCGCAGTGTCCTTTATCAAAAAAATTATTGGGATTGCCTTGACAGCCTCCATAAATGAACGGCTTACAAGACTTACACACAGGGCTGTAATAGTACCGAGGGAAGGAGGCTTTGCAGGGTCCAGTCTTGGGGGGTAGGCTACAGATGTCTACAATGAAGAGAATTTACAAAGTTAATCACGCCACTGGACATGACAGAATGAAGAAAAGCCCAGAACGTACCATGTGATTTTGCAAAGGCTCCAGAGAAGGTTGCCTGCAGTTCAAGTGAATTCAGTTATACATCATGCAAAAAGCAATATTCAGGATAATTCATATTCTTTATTCTTACCACATCACTGCCCTCATAGGTACAGTGCAGAAGACACTCTCTCTCTGAAGCAAAATTATTCTTGTTTCCCTGACAACCACCGTAAATGAATTTCTCACATTGCTCCGATGTGGAGTTGTAGAAGTAGCGTGGTATGGCGGCTGCACAATGACCTACTACTGGTGGCAGGTTACAGGTTTCTACAAAGAGGGAAGAATACAAAAGAAGTTGAGATAAGAAAGTGCATTTCAACCTCCATCACAAAGGAGCCATCCCACCCAGCACGTATACTGTTCTGACCCCACCCACGCTTAGACAGATGGCTAGGGTAAGGATATAGACCCTTTCAAAGTTTGTTCTAAATTCCAGAATGGCAAGGCAATACCATAATACATTGTCGATGGAGGAGCCATAAAATATCACAACATATGAGAAATCAAGATGGTTTTGGAAAATGACAACCACTGCTCCATGTGGGTGATGTCAGAGCCTGGTTAGAAAACATTAGTGAATGTACCTCACATTGTATGTTTGTTTAATGTACACATTAGTAACTATTAGTGGCAAAATTCTTGTAATAGGGCCAAGAATGCTCAGCTAGTGGAGAAGCGCTGTCGCAATGGGTAAGATGTGAACCCAGTGAGGTGGTGCCTATAACATGCTGGGCATCACAGGGGCAAGGAGGCAAAGGACCGTCAAGGAAGCCACTGAGGCAGCGTTTTTCATTGTATGCTCAGAATTATTCTATCCCTCACCACAAATCCTACTTTTTTGTCAAATTAATTCACTTTTGTCTTCAGTCGCCTGCATTCTGGAATTTTGAACATTCCATATGACAGACATTTTATTTATTAATGAATAAGAACTAAACTAATGCAGAAAATTCAACCAGGAAAGACTTTTCTTTTATTTCTTCCCGTTCTACTTCCTCTCAGCTGACTCTCTCTCAACCAATCAGATTGTACTTTGATTTAAGCAGCAGCCTTTCTCTGCACCTTCACCACCCGAACAGCAGAACCATCTCACTTTCCTCGATCATTACCCCCAAAAGCAGAACCATCTTTCTCTACAAGTACAGCCATCTCACTCTCCTTCTCCATCACCTCCTCAGCTGCAGAATTATCCATAGCTTCAGTGGAAAATGTGTTAGCAAATGTTCAAAGGTCAAATCGTACCAGCTGATTTGAATGGTGGTTCCGGAGAATCAAGAGGAGTTATCTGCAATTCAAAACAAAAATCAAAATGTTTCATATAATCACATGAATTAATAATTTTTATATATGTTTCAAAGCCTCACCACATCACTGCCGTCAGGGTGACACATCTGCAGACACATTTTTAAGGAATCAAATCGGTTCTGATTGCCTGCACAACCTCCATAGATAAATATCTCACATCTCTTGGTCTCATAGTTGTAGAAGAACTGCGGTATGTATGCCCTACAGGGTCCAGTCTCTGGGAGCAGCTTACAGACCTCTACAATTGGGAGGACACATGAGTTGAAACATAGATCTCGTATAATACATATCATTTATAAGGTTACGTCCCACCTGTTGAATTGAATGTAGGGACTGCTCGACAGTACATTTGACAGGATGTTAAAGAGTCAAATCTGTTCTGGTTGCCTCTACAGCCTCCATAGATAAAGGTCTCACATTTCTCTGAAGTGGAATTGTAGAAGAACTGTGGTATGTAGGCGAAACATGGTCCACTATCTGGTGGTTGGTTACAGGCGTCTGACACAGAACAAGAGAATTGAGCTGGGGTCTATGTGCAGTAATGATGTGCTGTTCGGTTAGTTCGGTTTATTCACAAAAATGTCAACTCGGTGTGGTAATAGTGTGGCAATAAACAGGTAATAATATAGTAATTATGGCTAATTTCCCAATTTACCAACCATCCCTTACCCTCATCCTTGCCCTCCTTACCCTCATCCTCACCCTTGCCCTCCTTACCCTCACCCATACTCTCCTTACCCTCACCCTTACCCTCACCCTCCTTACCCTCACCCTCCTCACCCTTACCCTCCTCACCCTCCTCACCCTTACCCTCCTTACCTCACCCTTACACTCACCCTTACCCTCACCCTCATCATTACCCTCATCCTCACCCTTGCCCTCCTAACCTTTACCCTCACCCTCGTTCCCCCCTCCATTACCCTCACCCCCTCACCCTTACCCTCACACTCCTTACCCTTACCCTCATCCTCACCCTCCTTATCCTCATCCTCACGCTCACCCTCCTTACCCTCCTTGCCCTCCTTGCCCTCCTTACCCTCCTCACCCTTACCCTCACCTTTACCCATAATTATGAGGTTTTCTGTTAAATGATAAATACATTGCATTAAATTTACAAAGTTAATTAAATAGAAAATACTTGGTAATTAACTATAATTACTATATTATTACCTGTTTATTACCACATTATTACCACTATATTATTATTGTGCTGTAAAGTAAAGTGATATCATATAATCTTACTTGAGTGAGTTTGATCACTAACCACAGCCAAATCATCAGTCTGTGTCTGTGACACAGTGAGCACATCGACTTTGCAAGGATTACAAGTCTTCATACACTTTCTTTTTGAAACAAATCTGTTGTTGTTGCCAAGACAACCTCCATAAATGAATATCTCACATCTCTCTGATGTGGAGTTGTAGAAATACTGTGGCATGTATGCCAGACACATTCCTCTGTCTGGTGGCTGGTTACAGAGCATCTGTAAGAAACACAATAAACTGTGACACATCCCATTGCATTCCCCTTAGTTAAGTATTAGTTAGTAACCAGTTAAATGTAATGTAAAGGTAACCTTGTGCATCTTTGTAAACACAATTAATTAAGTATCTTTAAGTTGGTAGTGCTAAATAGTGGTGACATCACTTAGGGCATTATAAGCAGAGATGCCCAGACTTCCCCCTCCCCAGACACTTCCTCCAGCTCTTTCCGGGGGGACTACAATGCGTTCCCAGGCCAGCTGAGAGATATAATCCTCCAGTGTGTTCTAGGTCTTCCCAAGGGTCTCCTCCTGGTGGGAGATGCCTGGAACACCTCCCAAGGGAGGTATCCGAAAAAGATGCCCGAGCCACCTCAGCTGGCACTTTTCTATGCAACCCTCTTAGTAAAAATCATTCTCTTCCTCTTACCTTATGATCCTCTACAGAAAGTCCTTGCGGGGTCCAGGAGCCGACCAGGACAAGCACAAAGACCAGTGTTACAGATTTCTTCATCCTGCAGCTGCTAGGTCACACTACTAACTAAGATGATGTCCTCAAACTGGCTTTTATATGAGTGACTTTATATCAGCCCACTCCCACCTCTACAATAACAGTTTTCCAAAACAAGTGGGCTGATGCAAACTTTGACCTTTAATCAAATAAAGTGAGTATTACGTTGTGTCATTTAAGCCGGGCTGAATTCTCTCTCTTAACTACAAACACCTAATTCATCAACATGAAAACCTAAACCTAAAACCTCACATTGATTGAAGAGTTAAAGTTTGAGCTAAAGTTTGTGATTGTATCATTTGTTTGTTAGCATACATTTCATAATCTTTTGCACAAAAACACACATATTATAATACAGATAATACTATGACTAGGAGATGGTCGGTGGTGTACGTTTTATATATGCATTCAAGCATTTATTACATTTTGATCATTTTATTTATGTATATTTTATGGAAAGTTTTTTGTTTCCATCGCTTTAATGATTTACTAAAAGGCAATGTAAATAAAAACTGATAAGAAAGAAAGATATGGGATGTAACTGAGGTCATGGTTGTGGGTTTGTGTGCATTGGGCGCAAGAATTATGGTGTATGACTCTCACCATAACAGTAACATTCTTCTCCCCTTTTATTGTTATTTGTTTTGATTTACAAATGCATCACCACACATTTTGCTCTACATGCCAAATACTGTGCCCTCCAGAATCTTTGGCACCCGGGGTAAACATTGAACAAACATTTAACTTCAGAAATGGGTTTCAAGCACTTGAGAAAATTCTAAAAGGTCTGAGTCGTTCCATTTGTAATAATGGCATCATATCAGTGGCCCACATCTGAAAGGAGGGAGCAGAAGAAGATTTCCATTTCCATTAAAGATCCTTAATTGACTTTGAAATGCCAAAAACAGCTAGCCCTGCATCAGGCTGAAGATACCTTTTTATAGGCTTTAGAATACCAGTCAAATATTTTACACCAAAAACCCATTAATAAAGAACAGAACCAAAAGGCATGAGACAATGTGCCGTCTGATGTTTTACACCTATTGGTGATAGATCTTATACAACCTGACTTTAGAATAATGTAAATCATTGACTATTTTAAATTGTATAAACTGGTGTTTTTTAAACAAAGCATTGACTGATTGAAAGATATCCAGTCAGGTTGCTTTATCTACAGTATGTGATATTGTATATAATGCCAATATAATAATAATTAATAATAATAATAATAACAATAATAACAACAACAAACTATCTGCACTGGTCAATCTGTAAGCACTTAGGTGGTAAAGAAATGGTATGAGCTTGTCGCAGAAACATGAACACCAACAACGTGACCATCATGTGGGACATGGCAGTACGCACTGACCGCACCATTTCTGCAAATCGTCCTGATATAGTGCTTCACCAAAAGAAAGACAAACACTGCCTGTTATAGATGGCACAGTACCAGATGACCTCAACATCATGGTGAAAGAAGATCAGCGAGTACAAAGATCTGGAGATTGAGATTAGCAGAATGTGGAGCACTAAAGCCAGAACTGTGCTAGTGGTCGTAGGAGCTCTCAGTACTATCTGGTAGAGACACGAATAACCCGAAAGCCACCGGAAGTTTAGAGTCGAGATACAAATAAATAATAACAATATAGCTCTTTTCAAAATACCCAAAGACGCTTTACAATACAGAGAGAAACAAAAACAAACACAGTACACAGTTATTTAAATGTAGATTTATGGAGGAGGATGAGGGATGATTGAAGATGGTTAATGTAACTCAGGATCAAAGAACCACTTGAGTGTGATAATGATGACACGTACTAATGATTATTTTACAGTGTTGTTTATTCTTCATGGTGCTTTGGTGCTTTATGTTGTCCCCTTAGAATGATAAGGTTCTATCTGACATTTTTTGGCAAGATTGAGTGACTTACATATTCCTATATTTGGATACCTAATCTTTATTATAGCAAGTGTTTTGTTGAGTTTTATTCATTTTTAGCGTTTAGTTCTATCTGTAATATCTTTTTTAAAGTGGATTTACGCAGATGTAGTCAGAACGCAGATAGAACCTTATAATTCTAAAGGGACGGTTTCTTCAATTATTTACTGATCCATATGTGCAGATGTTTTAGATGCTCACAGTGGCTTCGTTCTTGCTTAGTTTATTTGTAGCAGCTCTCCATCTACAAAAAGAGGACATTTCATGAGTCAGGACCATTATGCGTCACATTTATTACGTTAATTATTATCCGTGAATGTCTCACCATCTTTGATGATGCCACAGTACTCCTCACACTCGGCCTTGGTGTAGAACTTGTTGCCATTGCCCTGACAGTAGCCGGGGTTGTAGGGCACACACATGCTGGCACTGGAGTCAAAGGCCCAGATGGAGGGCTGTCCGGTGCAGGGCTCAGCCGCCAACGGAAGACGACACACAGCTACCAGATCGGAAAAGAATCAACAAGAAACAAGAAACAACACATTTCAGTTATTCACACATCAGCAAGTCCAAAATGTGTAATAATAACAGTCAGGGCTTGGCATAAAACTGTTTTGCCTAATGGCCACCCAGGCTAGTGTTATTTATGTTAACAGCTATTTAGGAGTTTTGCGATGTGTCATATTTAAGATATTACATTCATTTGATTATGCCACTGAAACAGCCTGAAAATGTAATATCATTATCATTACCAAAAGACAATTATTGCTTTCCTTGTTGTTTAACACCCTTTACCTTATGCTTCTATACCCTATGTTTTCAATTAAGGCTCCATTTATATATTTTCTTCAACTGATTATTTATTATAGATTTATTAATTACAGGCACATGCATTGTAGGCGAGGTGGCCTAAGTGTGTTAGTGGCAACATTAAATTCTAGCAGCATTTGGCTAGTGTTAACGTCAATTGTTAACTGTTTGTGTACATGTAAGTAGGCCTAAATATAATGTCCTTACCCTCAGTGCGACAACTCTGCAGACACTCTCTCTCATTGTAAAAGTTGTTTTGATTTCCCAGACAGCCTCCGAAGTTGAAGGTGTGGCAGCTCATTGAAGTGGCATTGTAGAAGTATCTTTGCATCGACCCGAAGCACGGCCCGCCATCTGGAGCTGCGTTACATGCCTCTGTGCAGGTACAATGTTGAATAAAATGTAACTAAGACTTCATTGTATGTGTATCAACATCTATGACTCAAGCTTTCTGTACCAGTTCCGTTGAAAAGTGGAGTATCGTCAGTACCGGACCCCTCCGTGTCGACAGGGACCAGAGTGGGAACCAGAGACCTCCTCGCTCTCTGCTGTACAAGAACAAAGACCATCACCAATGATTACTCAGGCAATAGTACAGAAGACATTAAGACTCTCTGTGGGCTTTTTGTATTAGAGGAGGGACGCAAATGTTTAACCAATCACAAGCTTCCAGGACAGGAACCCTCTGATTAGTCGATACATCCTTTATTTATCAAGAATTAGAATCTATCAGGAATCATTTGAGTTTCATTTAAAAATAAATACCTTATTTACCACATTTTTAAAAAATCAGTTCAATGCATTAAAAACCAACTCCAGACCTCTGTTTGTTTTTCTCATACTTCCTGGTTTGTGTACGCACGGGGCAGTGTGTGCTTCATGTGTGAGACAGAGGGATGGGATTGAGTCATTCAGTCAGTCACACATTATCTGCTTTTGCAAATGAACTCTTCAAATTTAAAATTTAGTCTTAGGTGGTATGTGCAGGCTAAAATATCCCTCAACAGAGAGGGTATATAAAAGCATTTCAATTTAATAACTTTTCAATGTCATCCATTGTCAAGGCGACCTGCAGTAGCTGATTGTTCACGTGTTTGACGGTACACATATGTGGGGTGCTTCAGAGTGGATTGGCTTGTGGAAATAGATTTTTAGATGTCTTTGTATTTTATAGCCCATCATCTCAAAGGGCGATTCATAGGTGGGCTGGATGAACGCCATACTATACTGCCACCTGGTGTTTCATAAATTAACATAGAGGCTAGGGATGCACCAATATTCAATTTCTTGCCCGATACCAATATCAATATTTCAATTACTAATTTTGCCGATAACATTTCTGATATTTTTTAAAACATGTTTTAGTAGGCTGTATTTTATTTTATTTTACTAAAAAATCAACATATAAATATCATCTTTAATTGTATTGATTCAGCCAAAGCCGTGGCGGTGGTGCAGTGGGATGCTCGCCCTTCAATCGGAGGGTCGCTGGTTCGAGTCCCCGCCCGTGCACACGCTGTCAGGCCCTCCCGTGGACCCACCACCCGCGGGAGGTTACCATAAATGGCTGGTGCAATGTGGATCGGGTGGTGGTCAAAGGCGGGAGTTCCCTGCTTAGACTGCTGCCTCCGTGACCCGGTTTCGTACAAGCGGAAGAAAATGGATGGATGGATTGGTTTGTGTAAAATTCCTCACTTTTCAGAGAAACCAAACCAGCTTCTATTCAGCACAGCCCCAAAATACAAACAAACATCAAACAAAAACTTACTCAACAAACAAAAACAAAAAAACAACCAAAAAAAGAAAAGTCTAAATGTTTTTTTTTTTGGCTTTTCTCACCCGAAATTCTCTCTCTGGCTTTCTAACCCTAAATATTAGAAACGATCCTTTAAGAACAACAGATTTATATTGTCCATCTGTTCAGGCCGATACCGATATCATTCAAAATTGTAAATATCGGCCGATACCAATGTTGGGCCGATATATCTGTGCATCAATATGGTTTATATCAATGGTTTGTCAATACCTGGGGCTCAGGCTGAGTGGATGGTGCAACCAATTGCTCTTCAGGAACACAGTCACCTGCAGAGGATAATAATAATAATTCAAACATCATAATAAATTCACAACTTGTTAACGACCCTGTTATTACCTTTGTTTTGTTTAATAATTATAAAGTCATCACTGATTCCTTGTTGTCTGGACAGTGTCTTAAAGTCTTCTAAAACCGTTGGTCTTACATCCTTGGTACGGCCTGTTATAGACAATGAGAAGCGGTAGTTCAGTTGTTTATAAAATATGATATTGATCTTCAGACTCACTATAAAGCTTGACGGAGAGGCTGTTGCTGGTTGCTTTCTTTTTGTTCATGATCATTATGGCATACTCATCATAGTTTGTATGGACCACATAGGCATCCACATCTGCATTCCATTCTGAAGGAAATGACAGTATAGTTTTTAGTAATAGAAAAACATGAAGAAACAGATCACGTGAACATACTTGCAACATGGTACATAAAACGCCCTGCTGTCGAGGTCAGCTCATATACTCCAGATATCTCCATACATGTGGTCTGTCTAAAGGAAACATTTTGACTTGATGGTTTTATGAGTTTAAATCGATATATATATAGAGATTTACCATACTGACTTGAGAACAGTGCGGGTCATCTTGAGTTTTTGGCCCACCCCTCTTTGCAGGACCAGTTTGCCAATGGCTGCCTCTCCTCTGCGGTGTTGGGCATGGGTGCATTTTGTTGCCACAGCCAAGTCATACCATGTGCCCAAAAACTATAAATGTGATATATCAGAAACAAATCAGGGAATTCTTTGATTTGAATACATTCTAAACACTACATACGGCTTACCTTTTAACATAGGACAATCTAGAACATAATCCCTTGTTTTACAGTTGTCACAGCAATTGAATCTTAATACAATCTCATGCCATATGCAGAGGTGGGTAGAGTAGCCAATAATTTTACTCAAGTAAGAGTACGTTATTTCAAAATAATGTTACTCAAGTAAAAGTAAAAAGTACTCATTCACATAATTACTCGAGTAAGAGTAGAAAAGTACTCAAGTCCTGAGTAACTGTTTGAGCGTAATGTCAGATTATTTGTTTAATTTTGTGGTAATCGCACAAAAAAATAAAAAGATAATAAACAGATTTTGATATTTTCAAAAGATAAACTAAAAACATAGATATTATTTTAAAAAATGAATGCACATCATCACAATTTTCACATAAAGCTGTTCTTACATGACACACAGAGGTGGTAAAGTACTCGTACTGTTTCTAGATTTCCAAGATTTCACTCAAGTAAGAGTATAGTTCAAAATATTATTACTCAAGTAAAACTACTCTATGGAGTACAATTTATTTAAAAAGTTACTCAAGTAAATGTAACTGAGTACTACCCACTTCTGCTCATATCTGATTTTGATGAAGGACTCACATGTTACCTTATCGCTAGGTTCTCAGACACTTTACTATGTGCATGAATAGCCTATGGTGACAGCCCAGTAGTGGATTGCAGAAATACATCCTAAAAAGTTATAAAGTTGCTTTGAAACAGTGGTTGGCTTTTTACTAGAAATCAGTATGTCTGATTCTGTGTGAAATAGTTTCGCACTATGTGACATTGTGTTGACTAAATTAGTTTATAAGTTGATTATAAATTATCAATATTTTGTCTTTTGCTGACATTTTTTCAAAAATTAGATCTATACAAAAAATTATACCTAAATTTAACAACAGCATCATAATTTCTCAAAATACGATTTCTATATGTGTTAGTAATAGCAAAAAAACAACACTGACCCGACTGAGATCAAAATTCTCCTGAGTGGGGTACAGAGGCTCGGTCTGCAGTGGAACGGCATGAAGGCTCCATGTCCAGCACAAAAGTAGAACACAAAACACACCTGTGTACATCATGTCTGCTTCGGTCCACCAGTGTCTAAAGAAACCACAGTCAATCAATCGCAGTGTCTCCCTCAAACTGTGGCTCTGACCTTTGTTTTATGTGATTTAGTCAATGTGTGCTCAGTCCCACATGCAGAAGTAAACAAACAAGCAGTGAGCAAAGTTCTCCCTGAATCACTGGACTTCATCTCCAGATCAATATGGACAATCATCACATTTACAACATTCATGAATAATGAATTCTTTATTCTTTCATTTGGCAGTTTAGGCGATTCAAATAACACACTCCTTATGAACATTGGTTCATTTGTTGATAAAAGATGAAAAAACTAAAAACTAAATAAAACTATATTCCAAACTGTCCTGCATTTATGACACCATTTTGTTTAATACACATGCCTTTGTTAGTGTTTGTCAAACAATTGAGTCAAACAACTGTGAAACTATGAAAACAAGCTTTATTGATTCCAGATTTGACTCATCTATGTCAACACACAAACATCGCTATGACTTTCTTTGTTAAAAACACTAAAAATACACATCTATTTTTTACATATGTCAGAATGTCAAAGTCAGCCTCAGGACTGAACATTCGTCTCTGTCATCTGCACACAGTCCCCTGTCAAGGAAAAGCCACACAACAGGTTATATTCAGACAGATAGCCAGAGAGAAGGAACCAGTCAGCTCGGGCCTAATTATTTGTGCCAGTACCTTTGTCTTGATTCTTGATGATTGTCTTGTTGCTGATTCCTTGTTCTCTCACTAATGTTTTAAAGTCTTCCAATGTGGCCGCACTGACTTCTTTGGTCCGACCTAAAACCAGTGAATACTTACATATACTTTGGTCTGTCCTTGTTACAATGGAAACATATATGATACAATGACTTACCATAAAGTTTAACCTTAATTGACTTAATTCCAGATGGCTGTTCGGTGCTCTGGAAAACCATCATTGCATATTCCACATAGTTTGTATCAACCACAAAAACATCAACATCAGCGGCAAACTCTGAAGAAGCAGTCACCAGGTCAGTATTTCTAGATGAAACTCACACTTTTATAAAATACTACGTACTTGTGAAATGGTAGAAAAACCTTCCTGGAGTGCTGCTCAAAGTGTAATTTGTGGATGTCGTTTTGCAAGAGCCATCTCTATGTAAGGCAGAAAAAACAAGTAACTACTATAATGCATTTAACTATAGTATTATACAAATGTGCATAGGCCCTAAACAGGATGTGACCTGACCTAAAGGTACTGGCTGTCATGGTTACGTTGCTCTCTGTGGCAGTAGGTTGTAGCTCCAAGGCAACAATAACAGGGTCTTCCACCTTATGCTGCATGTAATGAGGGCATGTTGAAACAACTGCTACCTCAAACCACTTCCCCCAAAACTGCAAATAATAAAGTATGAGTCAGAATGAGGAAAACGCGATAGTGTGTCAATATATCACAAAACTCACTTGTTCTTGTGTGAAATTATCCTGTGTGGTGACAGGAGGGTAGGTGAGCACAGGGCTTCCGTTGGTTATCCAAAACATGTTTAAAAATAGTAGAAAAATCAGGCTAATAGCTCCTAGCATTCTGCCAAAAGTCTGTTTATGTACGTGTTGCTCAAACCAAAAAGTAAAACTGACAGTATTCCAGTGGACTTTGGCACGTGAGGCTAAGTAAACAATCAATGTATGAAGAGTGAGGTTGTCCACTGGCATCCAAGTACCCGACACCAACAGTGTGTGGCGCCAAAGTCAGGCTGATGCATGCAGGTCTCGCTGAAATACGTGTGGAGATAATTGGGGAACGATTTATGTCTAACCTGGTACATGTTGTTCCTCTGTGTTTCCTTCTACATCTGTCTAATAAAGACTAAAAAAAAAAAAATACTTCAAACTGCATTGTTCGTATAAATGTTATATACAATAAAAAACAGGCAGATTCAAAGAGTGTATATATTTTTTTATTGATCAAAATAATGTCTTTATATGGTATGGTATAAATTCTAACATACGTATTGTTAAAGAAGGAGGGGATATACAGACAAAGATGTTTGAAGTGAACAAAATTCTGTCATTTAGCGTCCACCCGGGGGGCAGTTCTCTGTTGGCAAAGAGAATCATGAGAAAACTGTAGTAATGAAATACATATAACCAGAGGTGGGTAGAGTAGCCAATAATTTTACTCAAGTAAGAGTACCGTTACTTCAAAATAATGTTACTCAAGTAACAGTAAAAAGTACTCATTCACATAATTACTCGAGTAAGAGTAAAAAAGTACTGATGAAAAAAACTACTCAAGTCCTGAGTAACTGTTTGAGCATAATGTCAGATTATTTGTTTAATTTGATTGTAATCTGTCAGAAAAAGAATTATATAATAAACCGATTTTGATATTTTCAAAAAATAAACTAAAAACATAAATAATATTTTTTTAAATTAAGGCACAAGGAACAAAATTTCCAAATTTTTCACATAAATCTGTTCTTACATGACACACAGAGGTGGTAAAAGTACTCTTACTCTTTCTAGATTTACAAGATTTTACTCAAAGAGTACAGTTACTTCAAAATATTATTACTCAAGCAAAAGTCAAAAGTATTGTGCAGTAAAGCTACTCTATGGAGTACAATTTATTAAAAAAAATACTCAAGAAAATGTAACTGAGTAAATGTAACTGAGTAAATGTAACTGAGTACTACCCCCCTCTGAATATAACACATCTGATATCTTTGTGAGGAGCTTTACCTGCAGGAGGAGGCGTGAAGATAGAATCTCTGGGGAAATGAAGTGACAAGGCAAATGCTTTAAACTTCTGGTAGATTTCATTTTTGAGTTTCAGACTCCGGCCTGTGAAGTCCAAGACTGTGATATAGTACAAGATAAATCATGTAATAGGCTGATGTATTTTGTATGGGTCTCACCGTACAGCGCCACCTGTGTGTACTCTCGGTTGAACACCTTGTGCTTAAGGACAATGGCATACTCAGTGTAGTTGGTATCCACTACTGTGATGTCCTTCACAATATTGTTGCCTGTGGATGAGAGCAACAATAGCGCTTGGCATTTGAAATACCCTTACTGGCCACTTTATTAGGTAGACCATGTACCTAATAAAGTGGCACCCAAAGTCGTCTCCTGCTTCATGTTTTGTCATTTGCGTGTTCAGAGATAGTGTTCTGCAGACCAGGATGTAAGTTTGAGCTAATGTTGCCTTTGCGTTATCTGAAACCAGTCTGGCATCACATACATTTTCTCCTACAGAACCTCCACTCACCGAATATTGCATCCTTTTCCCTAGACACGATTGTGTATAAAAATACAATTGAATAAAAAAACAATCCTAAATACTCACTTTAAAATCTCATTCTGATTTGGTAGACTGAATCCACTGACTTGATGGCTGATAAGGATGTAAATAGGTCTACCTAATAAAGTGGCCAGTGTGTGTATCCCAGTACAGTCTCTTACGTGTGCTGAAGTAGGTGAACTGTCCAGGTACGCTCGTCCTCTCATATTGGTACATCTTGGTCACACAGCCTACAGGACTAAAGAAGACAGAAATAGAATCTGTTAAAAAAAAACTTCAATAAAAAATAAAAAATGCTTGAAATTCTCTATCTGACCATGTTCTATAATGTAAAGTAGGTAAACTGTAGTTTGTAGAGGCCAGGAGGGGGAATAAAGTCAAATAATAATGATCTATTTTACATCATAGCATAGGTTCAGGTTCTATTTTTTTTAAACTGAACACTTCAGTCACAGAAGCACTCACGTTTGTTCCCACATCGTCAGGTTAACGTTGCCATTGGGCAGTGGTGTGATGATACCCATAGAGGCCTTCAGCAGGTTTCTGAATGGTATAAATTCTGGAGCGTCATAGGCCAAACCCACACGGAACCATTTTCCTGCAAACTACAACACACAGTTTCATCAGAAAGAAGGAAAATGACACACACAGCTGCTCATTCACTTTGGCATTGATTCAAAAGTGTGATTTAGATTCACCAATTCTCCTATTACATGTCTTTGGACATTAGAAAGAATTTAGCCAGATAGAACAGAACCTCCAATAACACAAGGAGGTCATGCAAACTCCACTCATTGCCATGGTAACTGACTCAGAGTTGACTCTCAGTGAAACAGAAAATCTGGATTTTCAGGCTTAACATACTGCATGTGATTTTCCACTTTTACTGCTTCTTGTGGGCAGATGAGTTCATGCACGATCCTAAAGGTCACTGTAGTTCAACAGATTGAGATAAATTAACAAATATTTAAACAATAAGATAAACAATAAATAGATTTCAGAGTTGGTAAACTAAAACGAAACCACATACATGACACACCTAGGCACAAGTCAGCACTTAAAAACCTGTCAGTGATAAAAGTTCTTCAATTAAATGACAGCAGATACACAGATGCAGCAGATACACAGATGCAGCAGATACACAGATACACAGATGCTCTATTAACTGGTGTGTAGAGAACATTTTGAACTTGGATATATATTTAGCATTCACAAACAAGAGGAACAAGCGGGCTGTGTTAGTGCCAGCGTGCCAACCTCGACAGTGGCCCCAGCATAGATATCTTGAAATAGTGAAGATAGTAAAAAATGTGACCAGCTCCACTAATCAGAACACCCATACCCAGAAGTTGAATATTTCTTTATAGAGCGTTCAATTCACTTGAGAGTGGCCCATCTGGACTTTGCTAATAGTGTTCAGCACTGCTGGCAAGAATATTGTTTTTAATTGAAAACGTTATGAAACACAATTTTCAGTGAATAAATTAGCATTAGTCATAAAATATATAAGAAATGGAGATGGTTTTAGCAAATGATTCTTGATTTTTAGGTTTTCCTGGACAAGTCCTTTCAAGTTTTTTCATTGTATGCTCAAAATTATTCTATCCCTCACCACAAATGACACCTTTTTTGCTCCAGTCGGCTCCATTATGGATTTTTGAACATTCCATATGACAAACCTTTAGAATAAATGAATTCTATGATCTGTGAGATTTTCCAAACATGTTTAGCAGCTTATCTGGACCACAGACTGAGCAGTTGTTTTTTAAAAGTTGACTTTGTACCCAAATTAAACACACACTATCTAACATAACATCCTGTCAAAGAAGAGGTGGTAAAGGTCCTTTCCAAATAGAGAGTTAGTGAAACAAAATGGTTTAGACCAACATTTACAACAGTTTAGTAAAAAAGTACATATGAAAATACATTACCCGCTGCACGTTGAAGTCTTTCTGTGGCTTGACGTCTGCACACACCATCACCAGTCCCATCATGACAACAGCGACTCCAGCGGACCCCATGGCAAAGCAAAGATGTGAATGTATTGAAAATGCTGAAATTAATCTAGAGACCTGAACCAAAAGTCAGAGTGTACAGTGCACAGGTACAGAGTGGCAAAGCAGTGGCAGTGTTTGTCTTTCTAATAACCCACCCCTCCGAGCATGAGCCAATCACTGCAGAGTAGCCGGGATACGAGCCAAGAGAAGATGTATAGTGAGTAGGATCCAAAATAACCTAGACTTCTGCAAAATGAGGTCTGTGGTTGCTTGGTATCAGCTGAATGTGAGCTGCATGCATGTTTCACAAGACCTAACCCAAAACTCGTGAACTTGTGTAGGTTATATGACGGACCGATAACTATGAGCTGGAAGACACATTAAGACAAACACCAGGATACTGCCCAAATATCTGACAAACCCAACTGGTTCTCCCATCAATGTTCTCTTCATTACAAGTTCAGACAGGAAACTCTCTAAGCGATCCTGGAAAACACAGCCTTGCAAAGCCATTGATTTTCAGCGAATACACTAGTTGGCACACAGTTAAAAATTCCCCCACCTTTGGTATCTAAGGTCAGGGGTATTGTTCCCGGATAAGGAAAATGTGCCAAAAATGTGTATTAGGAAGGGCATCCGGGACAATTCTGTATGCAAAGTATTACTAGTTCCTTTTTTGTGCAAACAAACTATTAATTTCTTGTCAGACAGTCTTTGTATGGTGGAGCCGGGCTGTGAGCAAACCAAACAGAAAAAGCTACCTCTGTTATGATATGATAGGATAACATCTATAAACATGAGTTATTAGGCAGATAAAGAATTACATTTGTGCAAATAAAATTGTCACACTGTGAAGGGTAAACATTAACCACATTTTCAGGCTAACACCCTGGTTTCATTTCCCCATCTGACTCAGAAGTACAGCATCAGGAGCAATGCATTTTTAAATTATCTAAAACTTTGAAAACTCGACATCAAAACTGTAGACCTACAATACTAAAATATGATCAAAGTCTTCCAAAAACATCAAAAGATCTCTCCATTGCTCCCGATGCCGACTTCTGGTCATGAATCTGCAAAAACATTTATTTTATGTCTAAAAATGCCAATTTACAACTCAAACAGTATAAGAGCCTACACAGAGTACACTACATTGCCAATAGATGATCAAAAATAGGATTCACATTAGGCATGACAGATTTTCCACATCATCACATTTTTCACATAAAGCTGTTCTTACATGACACACAGAGGTGGTAAAAGTACTCTTATTCATTCTAGAGTTCCAAGATTTTACTCAAGTAAGGGTACAGTTACTTCAAAATATTATTACTCAAGTAAAGGTAAAAGGTATTGTGCAGTAAAGCTATTATTACTGAAGTATATGTAACTGAGTAAATGTAACAGAGTACTACCCACCTCTGGCTAATACTAACATACTTACAATCACTATGATTATTGGCATTGTTGGTATCATCATTACCAGATTATTATGATCAAATATACAATTAATATTTTATCAGTATCTATAACAACCTATACATTTTATAACTGAAATCATCATTATTGCATGCATCCTTTCCCCCCACTAATTGCATATTTTAATGCATCATCATAAACATATAATGTAAAATGTAAAATACACAAACATAACCTCAAGCAGGACAGGTGGGCAGTGGCATTTCAGGGTAGTGTCCCTGCCCCGGGAGGACACCCCACCATAAGACCTCATACAATGTACATGTGTTATATGTCACACAATAAAAGAACATCAGCCCCATGTGTGAGCTTTTATTTTAGCAGCTCATTTACAAGAAAAAGCTTTATGCGCAGGATTATCTGATCCTGTTGAAAGTAGGTAAGCTGTCATAATTATTATTTTACTTGTGGCTCTGGAGTTGTGTTCACTTACACTGGGAATTCTGACAACACTACCATTTTATACTCAAAATATTATGCCTTTAATCTTGTAGTGCCCAGATTTTCGCCGTCGGGACATTGATAGTAATTTTATTTTAGCCTCTATCTACAGACGACCTAATTCACATCATAGAACAGGGTCAGACAGTCAATTTTAATTTAATTGTATTTATCTTTATCTACTCCTTTAAATATGATAATTCTTTTCAACAGAGTAATGGTCAATGCTCTGGCATCAGTGGTCTTTTCATGTGGATGTACAGAATTTACCAAAACATGAAAAGGATCATTCCACTTGTGGGTTGGGATCCAAAAGTGTGTTGAGGGGAGTATATACTGTATATCTTTGTGAGAAACATGATAAATACTAAAAACAATTATAAAACATCATGAAAAAACAATCGTCCAACTGAACAATTTAAATAGTTTTTATTATTAATTATTTCCATTTGCAGCACAGCTTTTTTTTGTTGTTGCTTGTTTTCAGATGCATGTTTGTACAGCTATAGCTTTTACTGGACGTCAAGAGGCAGCTCACTCCTCAGACACCTCGCATACCCTCTGCACCAGGGCTTCCACAGTGCAACAAAACATGTCAAAATAAATGAAAAATTTGTAATTCCACACATACACATACACACACACGAGCAGACGTGCACATGTGTGTATGTGTGGAATTATACACACGCATACACACATGAGCAGACGTGCACAAATCTTCTCTAGCGCTGTTTGATGTTCCTGAGTACCACAACAGGGAAAAAGACAAATAAAAAGTGCAAAGAAATAGGCTGAACATAAGTTGGAATTTGAATACAGTGTCAAAAAACATTAGCTCCAAAATATATTTTTCATATATTTTAGCAGTTAGGTTCCAGGGATGGCAATACTTTGATACATGGAGCACACCCATAACTGTCCCTTTTTGGTTTTTGTCCAGTTATGTTTTAAAAGCTCTCATAATAAATCTCATTTTTTTAAAGGCTAAAGTTGATTGTCATTCACTCATACTAGCCTCCCTCATCAAACCATAACATCAAAATTCACACAAAATCAAACAAATAAAGCATTAAAACAATGAAAGCATTAACAGTTGAAATAATAATAATTTAAACTCATTACAAAAGTGAAAACATCTTATTCAGAGTGCTGCTGTGGAGCTGTTGAGTCATGCGCCGCCTGGTGGTCAGAGTTTAGTAGTGCAACTCTGGGTCAGAAGCATCATAACAGCCACTGTATTCCCTTTAAAACACACACCACACTGTACATCATCATCATCAATATTGGTCACTCGTTTTCTTCGTAGACATTCATGAGAACATTTCACACTCATCATTAAAGAATAAATACAAGACAAAGAGATCAAAATGCCACCCACTGTGAGGCAGGAAGCAGGAATCAAGTCAATTCTGCTAAACCACTTTAAGGTCCTATTTCATCTGTTTCTTTCCTCCAAAGAGGAAAACTAAGTGACCACAACATTGGTGGTCACTGTCAACAGCTTGCACCCATCAAGGTCAACTGTCAGTCAGTGCAAACGATGAACACTCACAGACTTAGCAGAACATATTAGCCTTAACATACATCATCCAGTCAATGAATATTACAGACAGACTACAATGTACAATGGTCACTCTAGTCTAGATGTAGTCAGAAATGTGAGAGGATGTCCTAGATTATCATTGTGTATGTAGGCGCTGAAGAGGACAGGAGGAGAATGGTGAGTTCATCAGGCATAACATCATGACAGTAAAATAAGACTTCCCTTCATCATGTAAGTGGATGGAATATATTAGCTAGCAAGTGAACAAGTATCATTTATGACCAGAAATATTAGGCAGGTGGTGGTAATGTTATGCCTGACAGAAGACAGACAATGCTTGAGGCAGGGGCTATGACTTGTTTTCAGTTGTGTGCTAGATTTAGTGGGTTAAGCATATTTTATACCCAATCAAAAAGGTATATACAAGGAATATCAAAGGCATTAGTAAAGTGGACGGGGCAAATATATAAACCTTCTAATACACTTCAATACTACACAGAGTAGTACCAACAACCAGACGAAAAATACTTTTGAAGTAATTTTATCGAGAAAGAGAGAAACATAATTGTAGATTTGATCAGAGAAAATTGGCATAGTAAAACATTAGCATTTAGAGTTAGCAGAAGTGTCAATCATGGGAGGTGGTACGGGACGGTACTACAGTAAGCATGGAGCAGGGCCTGTGGAGTAAGGCACAGAGCTCTGATGACGCTCATTCATACTGCTACAGTCTCTGACAAAAACTACTGCAAACACCTCACACAAGAACTAGGACATCTGTCACCTTGGTCAAACTCTGGTCTTTTTCAATCTTTGGATCAATAGGACCTCAATCTCACAGAACATAACAAGAGTCTAGGGCTCATCAGGCAAGTTGGTGCATCTTTCAACAAACCAAATTTTTCTCGTGGGTTTTATAAGAATAGGCTCACCAGTACATAGGTGAAGTCCACCATTAGGACAACCTGCACAACACAGCAATGCCATCCAACTATAAAGACATCAATTCATATACAAGATTACCTGCTTTCGTGACTCCATAAGCAACAATCTGGGAAAACAATCCACAAATGTCTTAAATATGTAAACATAGGCTAAATATACAACTTAAATATATTTGGTAATGAGTTTGAACTATGTAAAATTACAAACTGTGCTGTAAAATTACAAACTGTGCTGTATATCAATGCTCGCATGGTAACCGCTGAAGCCCTATTGCACCTTTAATTGAACCGCTCATCTGAAGTCAATATTTATGCAAAAAAAATGCCCTTAAAATAAAAATAGAGAATCTTTTTTTGCTGTGCGTTGTGCAGGTTAAGCCAATGGCAGAATCCACGCTGCTGACAGAAAGAGGTCCATTTATACCCCTACTAAATCTGTGCCTGAACTCTACGACTCCAGGTTTGTAGTTTTAAGTTTCTCCTTCCCAGTGGTGCGTCCCCACAAAATGTACAGTTTGTTGCCCCCTTTGTCCAGCTGAAGCTTGTTTGAGGGCTATCTTGGTGCTGCTGTGTGTTATAAGATTGTATGAACATGTTGAGCTCTGTCAAGTGCTGGATTATTGAACCCAAAAAATACCTGGTTTGTAGTTTTCTGCTCCTCTATGTTTTGCGGAGGCAGCAAGAAAAAAATGCCAGCTGGAGATTTCAGGATGGAGAGTAAAAGTGGTGCTCAGTCTGGATATGTTTGGCGTGCAAGTCTGAAGAGTGAGTTTGTAATTATGTATTTGTGTGTGTGTGTGTGTGTGTGTGTGTGTGTGTGTGTGTGTGTGTGTGTGTGTGTGTGTGAGTGTGTGAGTGTGTGAGTGTGAGAGTGTATGGCTATTTCATCATTTATGGACGTGTAGAAACAGGGTCTTCTATTTCTTATCCTGGTTTAGTTGCACCACATTGTCTTCTTCCAGTGTGTTTGGATGTGCGTCATCACAATTTCACTTTCCCTGCAAGAATAGAACGATGCAGCTCCTCGTCCAAAAGCACATAGCGCCCTCTACTGGAATCCAGGAAATACAGTCTGTCTGACACCACACTAGGGTCAAAGCCTTCCCGCCGCAGCTCCGTCTTCTGAAACTTGAATGTGCCTGGAAAATAGTTCAAATACAGCCAGTTACTTACACCTACATTCATGAAACAGTAAACCAGTACATTATGTTGCATGTGTTGAACGTTTACCTGTCTTGTTGACCTCCGGCAGAAAGCGGAGAAAGACAGGCCTGGCGTAAGGAGGTAGAGCCTTCTCCATGTCCTTCACCAACTTCTCCAGATCACTGGAGTGAGACGGATCAGCGATGGCTGCCATTCCAGCCTTTCCTTCAGCACCTATGAAGACAGGAACAAGAAATGTGAAAGGGAGTTTCAGGTTGATCATTGATGGAATATACTTAAGTAAACAGTACATATAGAAGTAGAACTTGTAAAATATTGTACCTGGGACTTCTACTCCGTAAACAACTACATCCTTCATGTCTAGCAGCCTGCTCAGAGTTCCCTCCACTTCTGTGGTTGAGACATTCTCTCCTTTCCAGCGGAAAGTGTCTCCTGTTCGGTCCTTAAAAAACATGCTGCCATACTTGTCCATGATTAGCACATCCCCTATTGAGAAGAGAAGGAATCATATTACCATTATAATACCTCATTAGTTTGACACAAGGCATAAATATTACACTCTGTATGTGAGGATTACCAGAGAGATAGGCACTGTCTCCCTTCTTAAAGACACTTTGAGCAATCTTCTTGCTAGTTGCTGAGTGGTTGACATAGCCATCAAATCTCCGTAGAGGATCAGTCTGAATGATTTTTCCAACCAGCTGTCCAGGTTCCCCTACAGAACGAATCAAAGATGTGATATACAAATTCACGAATTATGAAGGTTTAATGTCAGCAAGTGCATGGATGGAGCAAACTCACCAGGTTTACAGGGAATACAGACACCGTCAGGGCCTCGGATCAGCTCCATGGTCTCCTCATCCACCCTCACCAGTCTGATGGGGTATATGAAGGGTAAGATCTGACTGTTGAAGCCACATGCTCCAATCTAGACCAACAGGCAGTAATAAACAAGATTAGGACTAGGATTAGTGGCAGAAGGATGATTATACTACATTATATTCAGTGCAATCACACCTTGTTGTCAAAGTTTCCCAGGCTGCAGTTGCACTCTGTGGCTCCATAAAACTCTGCGATCTGTGGGATATTGAAGCGGTTCATGAACTCGACCCAGATGGACTGACGCAGGCCGTTACCAAGAGCCATGCGCACACAATGCTGTTTCTCAGTGTCCCGAAGTGGCTGGTTCAACAGATACCTGCAGATCTCACCAATGTACTGCACAATCTGTAGAGAAAGGCACAAAGTAAATCAGTAAAAACACCTAATGTTATGTTATGTGAAACGGTCTGTGTAATACTTACAGTGCAGTTGTATTTCATGCAGTCATCCCAGAATCGTGAGGCTGAGAACTTCTTCCTGATAACGACTGTCATTCCGTGTATTATGCACTGACCAACTCCCACAATGTTACCTGTGGTTAAAAAAAGGTGAACTCAAATAGAACATAGACAGCTTGCATAAAACAGCTCAATGTAAGATACAGCATGGTACTATTTATACACTTCTTTAGTTAGCATTGAAAATTAAAGTTACCTGCAGAGTGGTAGAGAGGAAGACAGTCATACAACACATCATCTGACGTCATTCTGAAGCCATAATACACCAGCGCAGCCATGCGGTAGTACCTTTGAACACGCGTGTGAGTCAGTACAAAAATGTACAGAAGAACTTAATGTGCTTCTCCTTTCCTCTCTTGAAACATTTTTGAACATGAAATCTACATAGATCAACAAATGAACAGCTGCAGTTCCTGTGTAGGTTAGATAGCAGCACGACTCATTCCTACCTGCTGTGCACAACAATAGCAGCTTTAGGCATCCCAGTGGTTCCTGATGTGTAGATGTAGAACAGGCGATCTGTAGACATAGAAACAGCACTATAATAAAGAACACTAATACTTTTGTTACGTACTGTGGTATGCAATTGGTAGGACGTATAATTCTTATAGCGGTATCAGAAATGCAGTTGAAGATTTCATTTTATTAAATTGTGCTAGTTTTTTTCTTCAAATGGCTTACATTTGCTTAGTCCTGGTTTAGGAAAGTCTCTCTCATTTTCAAGGGTTGAGTTTACCGATGTATAGTAAACTGATCATTAACGGCTCGTAATTGGCCCGTACGCAATAATGCCGAGAAAGGGACCAGAAAAAGTGGTATACCAGGCTAGTATAGACTCAGTTTAGTTCAGATTTAGGGTCATTTTAGTCCATTCAAAACTATTTGGAATACCTACTATCTTAAAAGTAGAGCCATTACTTTATGAAATATGAATATTCATAGAGTAATATTCTGACCTGTGAAGCAGCGCTGAGGCTGACTGTTGGGTGTGTGAGACGGGGTATTCCCCAGCAGTGTCTCGAGGCACTCCGTTCCTTCTGGGACTTTTTTGGGGTCCCAGTCTCCAGAACACAGCATCTGCACCGCCTTCCTCATGGAACTGTGGACCTCTGACACAGCTGTGAAAAAAGGGATACTAGTGATTACAGACTATAGGTCATTAAATACATACATGACAGAGAGTTATTGTCTCAACACATGGAGCCTACGCTGACCGGCCACGTTATATGGTACATCTATTCAATTGCTTGTCAACAAAACAAAGGCAGCAACTCAGTGAATGTATGTTGTGATGTTATGAAGGTGTACCATCTCTAGAGTTTATAAAGAATGGTCAGATTCAATAGACAGTAGGTGTGCACTAAAAAGCCAGAGATAAATTTACTGGCTTTATCTTATTTTGTGTGACGAACAAAACATATATCATGGTTCAATTTGACATCTCTGAAAGTGTCTGGTGTCAAACCAGCTCTGTGCTAATACTGCTGGCTTGACTTTGGCCTGATCTGTAGCAAGAGGCTGCAGTTCTAATTACTTAAAGGCATAATGCACATGATAGATCCTGGGGAGAGTTAAATCAATCCTGCACAAATGGCTTACTTTACCCTTGATCTCTATAGAGGGTTCAGCTTCTAGGTTTAGGAAAGATGGTCATAGGAAACCAGAAATGTACAATTGACCCCTCTATTGAAGCCCTATAGACCCTAGAGAAGTTTGTAAATAGAAAGTTCTTGATTCCAGAATGGAGGCAACTGGAGGAAAGACCATAATACATTTTCAATGGAGAAATTAGAATTAGCCACAAAATATTTCAAATTAAGATTTGACAAATGCCAACCACATGTAGGTAATGTCAGAGCCTGGTTAAGAAACATTAGTGAATGTACCTCACATTGTTTGTTTAATGTACACATTAGTAACAGTTAGCATTTTGGCTTCTTGAATTTTAGGTTTTACTGGACAAGTCCTCACAGAAATGTTGAAGACCACAATAGCTTTTGTTTTTTAGTATATGCTCATAATTATTCTATCCCTCACCAGAAATCACACTTTTGTATTAAGTTGCCTCCATTCCAGAAATTTGAACATTCTATATGACAAACATTTTAAAGGGTCTATTGCTACTTTAAGAACATACAGTTAACATGAACAATTCATGAACGTGTACTTTAGAGGATTCAAGGATTCAAAGTGTTTATTGTCATATGCACAGTAGGAAACATGTTTCCCTGCAGAGGTTGTTAGTCAAAGCATATCCTGGATTCCTCAGTGAATAATTACACTTCACATAACATTCTTAGGGTTTTGACTAATGATGATTAAATAAAATAAAAGCTATCATTGAGCAGTTCACAATAATATCATATATAAACTCTCCCAAACTTGATGACATTTGTGGATTTTTCTAATTGTTTTTTATCATTACTTTTACATTTATTGATGCTAAAGAGAAGCGACTTTCAACCTTGTTCAATGACCTCTGCAACTATATTAATTGCACCACTAAACCTTTTTTTACAATTCAAACTCTGATAAGCAAATCATATCTTTGATGACACTGAAGAAACTGATTTAATATATATTGGATAATTCACATTTTTATGAGATCTAGTTTTTTTCCTGTTATACCATTTAACCTCAACACATTTACTTTTCATTTAGAGAATATTTATATTGCAAGATACTAATCATTTCAATATTGTACCTACCATCGGTCAGCTCTGACCCAAACACCACAGCCTTGGCGTTGGAGATGGTCACACAATGGACCAAGGCTTCGAGTCGTAAATTGAAATTGATGAGCGCAGCCTCCACTCCGATCTTAGCCATCCCCAGCCACAGGCCCACGTACTGCGACCTGTTCTCCATGAAAAGGGCCACCACATCTCCTTCCTACAGAGCAGAGTAAGTAAGAGTATTGTTACTTCAAAATAGAATTACTCAAGTACAAGTACTCATCTAAATAATTACTCAAGAGTAAAAAAAATAAAAAATAAAGTACTGGGTGGAACAAATCAATTCTCAAGTTCTAGTTATTTGTTTGAATTTATTTTTTTTTTTTAATTTTGAGACTAGACTAGAGTTAAAAAAATAATAAAAATCAGTATTTCCAAAAAATAAACTAAAAATAAATAAGAAACATGTCCACACACAAACATAATCCATAACCTATTTACACAGTTATACCAGACATACCTTGAAGCCGCGTTGTAGCAGCAGGTTTGCCACTCTGTTGGAGTATTCATCCAATTGTCTAAAGGTCCATCTTTCCCCAGTGCCTTCAAAGATCAGTGCAGTCTTGTCGCCGTGACGCTGAACGCTCTCGGCAAAGATTTTGGGAATGGTGTTCTTCTCTCGTAAGTGGCGTTTCACATTCAGCTTCACTCGTAACAGCACATATGCAGCACTAAAAATAAGAATGGAGTGAAGAGATGCAATATGTATGGAAACTATTATATGATCTTATTCTAAGTGTACAGTACTGTATAGACAAGGTCATGACAGACAGGTGCACAGGGCAAAGTCTGGCTTTTACGACCGCACCTTGCAGAATCAGATCAGATGTGTGGTTCAAAGGTTATGAGGGCCATCTAGAATTATCAAAGCTTCAGATTACTCCGTTATATGATGATAATTTGGTGATTAGAATCAAAGTGATTAGGTGCACAATGAGATTAGTTCCTGTATGTTTCAACCTGGCGTCTGTTCAGTGTTAATTTCAGTCGGTGTACAGCATTTGTTTCATGTATCGTACAAACCCTTGAATGTATTTACGAACTGGTCAGAGCTTAGTTATTGTCGTCTGTATCTTGTAAATAGACGTTGTTGGTTTTGTACAATTCTTCCTACATTTTTGATTGATTAAATATGTGTTCAAATTTGATGCTTTATGCCATGTTTTATTTCATGCCAGAAGGGTTGTCGGCCATATCAGTTACCATAGCAACAGTAAATATTAGCTTTAGGTAGGAGTGTTACAAAGCTACGTCGTCCTTTGTCCTGAAATATTTTCAAGTAACCTGCTCTACCACAGAGTTTTGAAACAAGACCTGAAGAAAAGGACATAGAGCAGATGCAATGACGCATATCTAACTGAATTCTAACAATAAAATTCTGCATTCGAGCAACGCACAGAGACTAGTTTATGTTTTAAGTAAGTCTACAACAAAAGACTAAACTAAATGGTTGTACAGAATCAGATGTATACGCCTGCACATACACATTAATGATTTATGATACATTTTATGAGTTCACACAAAACCACTTCCTGTTTAAGCTACGCACATTCAGTTACATAGTGTGTAGGACAAAGACACTCGTTACATGGACATTGAGTATGTATTTACATTAAATCTGTTAAGTCAGCAGTGTTTTTGCTCAGATACGGATGTTCTTTACTTCTTTGTTTATGCACTAGTGTTCCACCTGACCTGTTATTGCTTTACAGTGAGTGTATGTGAGTGAGACATACTTACTGTAGGTCTCTGCCAATGGTTTTGGAAAATATCTTTAGGAAGCTCCATCCTCCGCTCCCAAGGTAGAAGATGAGGATGGCAGGGAGGACCTGGTACCATGGCAGCCCCACCAGCAGCCTCAACACAAACAGGAGCGCTGTGCAACATGATATACGCATCATCCTAAAAGAATGCACACACATTACATTAATTACAAACTAAACAGGCCCAACAACTCGTCACTGGGTGAAAGGTTCAGCTGTAGTAAGCACAGTAAGCACGTGAAATATGCTGCCTGTCAAATAATGGACTTGATGTGTTGAAATGATTTGACAGCATTTGTGTGGAATATTTCAAACAACATAGACATGCAACATCTAAACAGAGTTGTGTTACCTTATTGCTTAGTTTAACAGCAACCCTATAATCCCTGTTTGTGACTATCTCATGAGAGAACTGCTTCAAGTGAAGAGAGCTGGAGGCTAAAGGACCTTGTGGAAAGCCTGCAGCCCATAGTGACAGTCAGAGCAACAGAGGACAGCGTGTGTTGACAGTGGTGTTCATTGCTACCCGATAGCTGGAAGCATGCTAAAGCAACAACGATAGCACTTATTATCTATTTATTAGTCTGGTTAGTCCGGTGGCTTTTAAGAAACAGCAGCTGGGCATTGTAGCCTCCATGAGTATTGAAGATTACCCATACAGGCAAGATGCTGACTGCAAGGAGCTGGTGATGGCGCTATTACGCTCATTTACTTTATTATAATTGAAAAAGGAGAGTCGAATGTAATGGATGACTATGACGAACAGTGAACGGACATGATGGGACTGAGGGGGTATTGCAGAAACACGGAAAGCAGTCTCATTATTCGCTACTGCTACAGTCCAACCCGGAAATTTTAGAAGCGCACCATCATCATAATGCGGTAACCAAAGGGAAGCTCAACCCACTGATGGCTACCACATTAACCATGCCATGTGCTTTCTAGACCGGGCCAGTCAACAGTATTATTTGGGTAACCGTTATGTTATTGTGGAAATATGTGCGCCCTGAAACACAGTAGCTTAAACGGAGCTAGGTTGGCAGCGGCAGCATTTTGGACGTGCTGACCATGGAGCTGACATTAAATATGTCGTTCAAGGCCTTTTTCAGTGATTACAGGCTGTGTGGAGAGGCACATTTATGGTGTAGGCGCTCACGGTTGACAGAGGACAGGAGACTCGCCGCCCCGGGTCCTCGTCCTTCTCCTATAGCACATCCCCCATTGAGTAATGAAATAATACAGTTACATTTGGTTTGGTAGACACATACCTTGCAATCACGCCGTCACAACATGAAGGTGCGCAGAAATCCTACGTGAAACTCGTTGTGTGCGCTTCCACCTTGATCGGCTTAAAGGCCAGCCTGGTCGCCCCCTCCGCTCCTCACAGTCCCCGCTCGCCTGGCTTCAGCGGCTCACAGAAACGCGCAGCAGACGCGCACCGGGATCTCCTCTCCCGTTGTTCAGAGCACAACGAGGTGATGCGGCTTTTCCGCTCCGCCAGGCCGGGAGTCCAATTCACCTGACTACGGGCGTCGACTTTGACCCTGCGTTCATTATCCCTTCATTGTCGCAGTCATTCATATAATTTCTTCAGTTTATTATAGCCGATAAGCTCGCTAGCAAGCGTAATTCAAATGACCTTATAATTTCCTTAGCTGAGCCCGCCTTCCAACGTCAGCATCCCATCAGCGCGTCAGGAAAAAAAAAGAGTTGAGTGACGCGCAGCTCGGCCAATCAGGATGTCAGGTTACGTTTGCACACGCCCCTTTTGGCAGGGGCGGGGTCTGCGGCACAGTGAGGAGTGAAATGCAGTGCAGCCAGGCCTTCGCTTACTCCACTAGAGTCCAGTGTTCACCCGGTAGTAACAAGGCCAGGATGTGAAGCAGCGTGGCGTGGGTGCGTCCTGCTTCGAGTCCGCCTCGTCACTTCATTCATCATGACCACAGACACAATATGGGCTGCAACGGGCATTTGCAGATGCCAAAGGCCAGTGGATGGACAATTAAATGAGAAACCACCAGAGGCGCTTAACACATAGGTCCACACTCTACTAAAGGACCCAAATCTGATCATTACAAACAGATAGTAAAGCAATTGAAATATGCAACAAATATGTCTAAGTCCTACAGTGAACTCGAGGCAATTTCCAAGAATGCCTCTCCTGTTAACATTCCTGAGAGCAAGTTTGGGTTAAGACAAAAGATTAATCACCCGCTGTACTGAGAAGGAGACTCTATCTTTGCTACAGCTGTAAGCGTTTGTTTTTTAACTGAATAACCCCTTAACTAAACACAAAAACAATCTAAATTTTTTTTCATAAAAGCCACAAATATCAAAACTATACTAAAAAAACCTTGATGAAAATGTAACCGTTTATTGGTCTCTCATGACATGCCATGGAACACATCAGATTACAACATGTTGAGTAAAATAAACCATAGATCACTGTTGCCACGGGTTACACAAGGTTATTTCACAATGACGTAATGTAAGAATAAAAAGAATTGTTTGTTTTTGCAAAATTGTGGAATTTTGACTTCAGGCCTATTTTGTCAACAATATGTGAAGAGCTACTGAGCAACCGCTTACATCAGCACTTATGGCTTACATGTTGAATGCTCTATTGGCCTATGCGTTAAGTGTTTCAGAGACTAGAGATGAAGATTGCAGGCAATACAAAGCTTGGGCTGAACACCCTTTTTCATTTACTACATCCTGAAGATAGACGCCTTTTTTAAAAGCACTCCGGTCAGCACGCACTCATACGGTCAGGGCTGTGGACTGCCTTATCAATGTTTCTTGGACAGATAAGGGCACACCCGCAATACTATGGCTCTACCGTTGTCTCTCTGTCTAAAGCTGATATACAAGTAAAGACGAAAGAGGCTTGATTTCAAACTTTCATAGACCAAAAAATGACAGGAAGCCACAGTAGGTGTTACGGTTGCTCAATATCCTCACTCAGTTGTACACATTGACATGACCTCATACCCCACTGCTACAGGGCAAGTCAGAAAGTGGCTAGGTTGTGTTGAGATAGGTCAGACTGGTTCACTATACATTTAAGGGCTGCACTGTATTATTGTCGAGTTATCTCAATATTCATATATGACTCTGCAATAATGACATGGTCTTAAATCTCACACAGATTGGAGCCAAGAATAAAAATGTGTTTTAAAGTCTCTAGTATATATATATATATTTTTTTATTATTAATAGTCCTAATGTGGCTTCTTCATATAGTCTTGAGCTTTTCAACTAGAAAATGCAGAATATAGTCAATATTATCACAATATTCAACAGAGTTATTGAATATTGCCTGTTTTTCTCATATTGTGCAGGCCTAATACTTCGGCATATGGGTCATTGCTTAACCTATAACCCTCATATTCACAAGCCAATTGATCATGTTCACCATTAATTGCTGATTTGTAAAGATGCAGACAGGTTCACACACAGTTTCCAGAGAAAACTATCTAGCAAACAACAATTCTGGGGTGAACATGCCAGAGAAGTCACAGGCATACCACGGGGTGTTTTGAGATGACAGAATTGCAAAAAATTCTATTAACCAAGATTCAAAGAAGACCATTTTGGAAGCACAACCAGCAGAAGGCCACACGGGTCCACTTCATTAGGTCATTATGTTTGTCCCTAATGAAGAGGCAGAAGATATGACTCGTTGAAGCTGTGGATCATTATAATTTTTTCCATTTTCAGTCAGTCATCTATTTCAAGTCCAAAGTGACTATAGAGATCCCGTGTGGTGGTTCCTCTCAAAGCAGCTGCAAGTAAAAAAAAAATAATAGAGGAGGTTACTACAGTTTGCAGTTTAAAGGTCACTGGCATCAGACGTCTTTTCAAACAGATAACAGCAAACAGAACGAGAAAACAGAACTAAGCCAATCTCAGTCATTTATGAAATCTTTGTACAATCAAATATAAAAGTTACTAAATGCTGCCTTGTATCAAAGGCAAAACTACAATTTCTAAAAGACTAAACACTATCTCTGTCTGTGCTATATCAAGCTTAGCTGATACTGAGATCTGGCATCGTATTAGTAGGAGTCCCTCAAGTGGGCAAGCAAATTAAATTCATTTAGTTTATATTGGCTATAGTAAAACATTTTAGCACCCCAGCTTGAATCTCCACACCACAAACGATGTTGTAAATAATAGGAAATGTCAATGTAAATAAAACTTAATGACTGTTGATTTTTAGTGCTTTTGTTGGGAGACAGTAATCCTGGCAGTGAGAGGCACTCTTGTTGGACATTGCGAGAGACAAAGACACGCTCTTCTGGAGGGACCCGACTTCTCGTGTGTCCAACAGCCCGCCCACTAGGTCTCAGAGTAACAGAGTGTTTAAGTGAAGACATGCCATAAAAGTGTCAGTGTGTGATAGAGCAGAAAAGTGTAATAAGAGGAAGCTGGAAGAAGAGAGTTTGTGTTTGACACTGTGCATGGGTGACTGTAAGTGTGCCTCTGTGCCACAGACAGCTGCAGGGATTGTGTTGGTGTAACTGAATGGTGGTCATTGTCTTAAATCCATTCACAGAGAGGTCATTATAAATTTATGTTTGTACTGAATCCAGAGACATCAAGACAGAGCAAAGAGTCCCATCAAAATTAGTTTATATAGGTCCATCCATTCCATTACTGATCATGGATGGTACTGATGAATCTTTGAAATGAAACATATACTGATGGAGATCATCAAGGCCAAACTGCATTGCCCTCTAGTGGTGAGTAATAAAAACATAAATTGCACCCTGATAAACTAACCATGCTTTATGTTTTATTATTTGGTAGCATATAAGTACACACAATATACAACATACCATATCATCGGGCACAGTATTTATCCACCTTTTATTCTGAATAAAAAGGGACTTTCTGAGACTCATTTGAACTGAAAAGTGCTAAACGTCAGGGCTGCACAATATGGAAAAACTTGAGAATATTGCACTGTTAATATTTTCACAATATTTAGATCCAAGTTCAATTGAGCAGAAAAAGTTCCTTTATATACTAGATACTACTGCTTCAAAACGAAAACAAATATTTTAACAGTGAGTTTGAGGACCATGGCATTATTGCGGTATATTTAGATTTTTTGCAATATTGTGTTTGCTGATAATTTGCTGATATATTGAGCAGTCCTATCAAAACATCTTTTTAAAATGAAGCTTCTTTACAAATTGTCTGGAAGCTATTAATCCCATTGAAAAAGAGGATTCACACTGAGTCAGGTGCTGTATTTATGACTCAGCGAGACTGACACCTCATTCAATTCACAGTTTGAGCTACGGTTTACTTCACAAATGCCATAATGATATTTTAGGTGCAGTGTTCGCCAAATTAGGTAGGAGTGGGTAATATGGTCAAATTGAGCCCATCGCTAATTTATCATTCTCCCAAACCTTACCAATGCGACCAAGGAGTGTCTGCCCGATGTCTTTGATATCATTGTACTCATGCAGCATGTCAATATGACGCTCCAGCTCTTCCACTTTGTACCCCCTACAAAAACATACAAATACAAACTCAATACAATAATATAACCATCAGACAAAACTACACATGACACACAAAGATGAATTACTGTGTTGTGTTGCCTAATCTTACAACACAAAAAACTTTGCGGCCATCAACCTCAAAGACATTTCACCCCATTTCTGGACGTCAGCATTTTCTTTTTTGGACCCAAGACAAAAATAAACAGACACATCTGCACTCACTCTGCCTCCAGCTGGGCTATCTCTGCGTCCAGCTGATCTCTTCTCCTCCTCAGCTCTGACACCTCCTCTTCAGGGCTAACTTTAGTGCTGCTCTCTGGTACTTGCAGCTGTGAGGTGCAAACACATGGTCACAATGACTCCAGAAGGAATCCTACAAATCTATTTTAGAGGGTTTTTATTACCAGTAAAAGCAACTTACGGGCGATTTGAAGTTGGAGTGCACATTCTTGAACTTCGAGTAAGGTGTCCTAAAAGCATATTGTTGTTACTGGAACATTATACTGGAATTAGAAATTGTTAAAACATTATAAAATGTGTTTTTTGTGGAAAAACTCTGATTTGATGTTGCTGTAGGTTCCAGGGGAGGGGCTTATATTTATTTTTTTTATTACTTATTTTTAATCATTGGTCAGAAAGTCAATATTGAGCATTTTTAATTTTAGAACAAGTCCCTATTTTAGAGAAAGTCCAGACTACAAATATAGACATCAAATACATTGCTATTATAACACTTTTGCATGTTTAACCACTGATATATTTAACCACTGACGGATGTATTTAACCGCTGACTGATATATTTAACCACTGACTGATATAACCACGGATATAAGATACACTGTAAATAGTACCTTCCCTGGATGTCTTTTCTCTCACTCCCCTCCGTTGTCGAAATCTGATCCTTTGTAGGGCTTACACGAGCTTCTGCGGATTGAACTGTATCCATGCTGCCTGGTGTGACAAAAAGCGTCTTATTTGCATTTGATTTCAAGCAAAAATGTGACTAAAACCACTGTAAATAAACCACTATGTTAACCAGGAAGTGCTCATTTCGCGGTTTACGACAGAAGAGTTTTGATTGGATCTTGAGCCTTCGAAAGCGGAAATGACGGTAAGCCTTTCAAAATAGTTTTATTGAATCAAATGGCCTTGTAAAATAAATAATAATCAAGTTAATTTTAATGTTTTAATCATATGATGGTAAGTAGACGGCTGATTTTTTTACGTTATGTTTTTTAGTGTCACGTCCTATAGATATAGGCGTATGTGTTTATTACAAACCCATGCCTGTACACTGTATTTGTTGTGGCAAATTTAAAGCAATCATACATATTTTAAAGACTGTTAACTTCCATATTTGTGCATTTGTCATTGTCTTTAATGAACCACAAGATGGCGACAACGTACCAGTTTAGGTTTGTTGAGGCTTCTCGTTTATTCTGGTTATGACTATTATTTTGACTCATTCAAACACCGCCAGATCTTTTTGGCTATTTTTTAATATATTGTTCCAAATATATTAAACCATAGCTTAATATTCCAACACAATGAAATATAACCAAGACAAAGACAATAACTACCTGTAGCACTAAATCTAAATCTAGCAGAAATCCATATCTCGCCATTAACAGCTCAAATGCTTCATGTTTTGTTCTTGTGCTAATGTAATGGTGTTTGAGTAAAATTAAATAAATTATTTCAAAAGCATTGGATAATGTATTTTTTTCTAACCATTTTCTGGAAACCCTACAGACTATCTATTTCTGAAATACTCACAATGTTCCAACAACCATGCCTATCCAAAGTCTCTTAAATCTCCGCTTCTCCGTCTTCTGTTGCTTGGTCTGAACTTCTCTCTTGAATGTATTTGCCAGAACAGAAATGGCTTCCAACTCAATAAAGTGGCCAGAGAGTGTGTGAGTCCTCTCTGGTTCACATGGGCAGGTATTCCAGCAAAGAACAGAGATGAGGGCATCAGGAGGAGCAGTGCTGGATAGAGTATACAGAACATTTAGTCTACTGTTTGGCCTTCATTGGAATTCATTACTTATTTACTGTTTAGATACACAAACAGAGGATGGAAAATAAAAAATCCAACCAAAAACTAATTATTAATATCAGCCATACCACGCCAGCAACTTCCCCGGACTTCATGCTTACGACGAAGGAGGGTATCTTGCCCAAAGACACAAGGGCAATATAAGCTGGTTAGAGTAGAGGATCATACGCCTTCTGATTAGTGCTCTCTCTACCACCCGGGTTAATGTTCCATCTGATATTTTTTGCCGCAAAGAGAAATGATTAAATGTGGTCTAAATGAACACAGTTAGTTCATTTTGATTGTTTACCGTACCTTATAATATTGACCCTTAAAACTTTAAATAATTTATCTCCAGGATATGCCTTTCAAAGACCTGTGCATCATCTAACTTGTACCAACACAGGTCATAATCTAGTCACTCAGAGGTTGATAGAGTAGCCAATAATTTTACTCAAGTAAGAGTACCGTTACTTAAAAATAATACTACTCAAGTAAAAGTAAAAAGTACTCATTCACATAATTACTCAAGTAAGAGTAGAAAAGTACTACTCAAGTCCTGAGTATCTGTTTGAGCATAATGTCAGATTATTTGTTTAATTTTGTGGTGATGTGCAAAAAAATAAAAAGATAATAAACAGATTTGAATATTTACAATATCTAAACGTAAATCATATTTAACTGTTTTCAAGGTTCTTTTTTTGAGACAGAGAGCTTTTGTTTACCTGCTTTACATGTTTCGACTACATCCTGTA
>JAVQKC010151094.1:0-13116 GCA_036025475.1 Philypnodon macrostomus | reverse complement strand
TGAAGAAGTCTGCTGGATTGGCAGATGAAAGCTTTTCAACAATCAAAACCTTGTCCAGATGCCCTTTTTCAACTTTCAGAATGACCTCTACCTGGATGAATGACGACCTTCACCGTCGTATCATTTGAAAATATCAAAATATGTTTATTATCTTTTTTTTGCAGATTACCACAAAATTAAACAAATAATCTGACATTACGCTCAAACAGTTACTCGTTTTTTCACCAGTACTTTCACCACTGAAACGCTGTAGTGTGTGTGCCCGGCCCGTTGGTGGCGCCGTGACACTGCTGTGAAAGCACTGGGCAGCTCCATGTTTGTTGTTATTGTCAGAATGCAGAGGGTTATAAGAGTGAGGAGGAGCTTCAACTATATTGTTTCAGAAAAGAAGCTCGTAAACACAGAAACACAGAATTTTGAAATCTCTCCACTCTGGGACCCAGTTTAAAAAATTATCATTTTCGAGGTCCCAAAACAGCAGATCCGTGTGGACGTAACGCCTAAACAATAAAATACCTTGTACCATGTGGACAGGGCCTAAGACTAGCCTATAGCCTATGAATTTTGATTTTGGAAATTTTCTTTATAACCAATACAAAATCACCAAATACTGTGATTTATTTACTCTCCCTTTGGTTCTGGACATAAAACACATTATAAATGATTCAAAATCTTTGTAACATTCCTCAAACAGGGAACACATTGCTGTCTCTAAATGTTTTGTCTGAATGTTACGGTCGGTACACAAGCAGCAGTCAGACAACCTAAACTGTGGTCGAAGTGATGCAAAAATGATCTACAATGAAAGTGAAATGTGAGGTAAACAATGGAAGATTGTGTTACGTTTGTTGGTAAATAGTGTCACATGAAGAATGGAAGATGGTCGGAATAGGCTTTTCTATTGCAAATGTGTTATTATCAGAGGTGGGTAGTACTCAATTACATTTACTCAGTCACATTTACTCAGTTGCATTTACTCAGTTACATTTACTCAGTTACATTTACTCAGTTACATTTACTCAGTCACATTTACTCAGTTACATTTACTCAGTTGCACTTACTCAGTTACATTTACTCAGTTACATTTACTCAGTTACATTTACTCAGTTGCACTTACTCAGTTACATTTACTCAGTTGCACTTACTCAGTTACATTTACTCAGTTGCACTTACTCAGTCACATTTACTCAGTTACATTTACTCAGTTACATTTACTCAGTTATATTTACTTGAGTAACTTTTTAAATACACTGTACTCCATAGATTAGCTTTACTGCACAGTACTTGAGTAATAATATTTTAAAGTAACTGTACTCTTGAGTAAACTCTTGTAAATCTAGAAAGAGTAAGAGTACTTTTACCACCTCTGTGTGTCATGTAAGAACAGCTTTATGTGAAAAATGTGATGATGTGAAATTCTGTTCCTTGTGCCTTGTTTTTCAAAAAATTATAATTTTATTATTTTTTATTTTTTACCAGATTACAACAAAATTAAACAAATGATCTGTAACCCAGTACTTTTTACTTTTACTCAAGTAATCATGTGGATGAGTACTTTTTACTTTTACACGAGTAATCATGTGGATGAGTACTTTTTACTTTTACTCGAGTAATCATGTGAATGAGTACTTTTTACGTTTTACTCGAGTATCCATGTGAATGAGTACTTTTTACGTTTACTCGAGTATTCATGTGAATGAGTACTTTGTACTTTTACTCGAGGAATCATGTGAATGAGTACTTTTTACGTTTACTCGAGTATTCATGTGAATGAGTACTTTTTACTTTTACTCGAGTATTCATGTGAATGAGTACTTTGTACTTTTACTCGAGGAATCATGTGAATGAGTACTTTTTACGTTTACTCGAGTATTCATGTGAATGAGTACTTTGTACTTACTCTACCACCTCTGCTTTCACTACATCTAGAATCCGCAATTAGCCTTGTAATTGAAAAACGTTTTCATTTCGAATCTGTATTTCTTCTTATATTCGGGGTCATTTCGCTTCTATGCAAATAAAGTGGAAGTGTGTTCTTTGAGTGGGCTTCATGAGAGGCAATGGCCCACTCAGTTCTGGAGATTACCCTGATTAATATGCACGCTTATGCAGCACGCTGACTGTAATGCCAGGCATGGGCTGTTTTATGCCATTAAACTGAAAGGACTGGCTTCTATGTGTGGGATTATCTAAGTGTTGCCCCGCTAATGCACTGGCTAACAGAAGAGAAACACAAAATGGCATTAATAGAAAAGTTTCAGACCAGATTTATGTGTAGTGGAATGTGGTTAAGGTGAATTCTGTGTAAAAATCAAACGAGTTGGTGATGCATTTGAGTGAAATTCTTTGGACCCTCTTACTGTTAGGGGCAACTGTGTGCCTTAGGCGGGGTACAGGTCACATATGGATGCAAAGACACACACTAAAAAGCAACGTTCACTATCATTCTTTCTGTGTATTGTAGTGTCAGTTTCACTATTTGACTCATGTTAATGTTAACTTCATCAACGCTTTTGTGATGGATTGACCCAATGAATGAATTCTCCTAACGCATGCATTTCTTTAGACGACGAGAGGAAGATAGAAGACACAAGGAGGACATGCAGCCTTAAACCCAGAGAGGTCTGTGATGATACTTGGCGCATATTAACCAGTGTATGTAAGCTTGTTTAGCGCATAAATTCTAGTGTGCTAATATCACTGGCAGCATCTGTAATTTCAAGAACTCAAACAGAATTTAGCTGTTATATATTCATTTTGTTGAATGGTAAATATACATCTTTTATTTTTCATATTTCCCACAACAAATCATCTGCCTTCTATTGTGTGTTTGTATACTGACATGAAATCAGTACAATGGTCTAGTTAATTTATTTTTGCTGGATTCTTTTTTAACATCCAAAGAACCAACTGAAGGATGACAGAGCAATGCAGCTGTTTACATATTTTGAAATGGATCAAACGTATCTCCATCTCACATTTCAAACCGGCTCGGGCTAAAATACCACGGCCTTGTTTGGGTGTTGGTACATTTTGCTCACATTCTTGACACTGCCGTACGGTGCTCAAAGAGAAAACAAATGGCCTTCCATCAGCTGCCTGGGCGAGAGAGCCGTGGAACTGATTAAAACGGGCCTTGGTGTTGTTCGGCACGAGGCGTGTTGAGAGGCTCAGTACAAACACTGTTGAGGTGACCTTCTCCACGCTCTCCCACATGTGCACTAGAGTCATGGAGGATGTTTCAGATGTTTGTTTATTATTGTGTAACCTAGAGATTGTTTGAGTTTGAAGAATGTAAAAAAAAACTACAAAACCACAAGGATTGCATCACATCATAGCCAGGATATGTTCTCAATCAGGACTAAACCAGGTAAAAATGAAAACTGAACTAGAACTAAAGCAGATCTAAATCGGGGATAATCCAGCTAAAAATGAAAACTGAACTAGAACTAAAGCAGATCTAAATCGGGGCTAATCCAGCTAAAAATGAAAACCGAACTAGAACTAAAGCAGATCTAAATCAGGGATAATCCAGCTAAAAATGAAAACTGAACTAGAACTAAAGCAGATCTAAATCGGGGCTAATCCAGCTAAAAACGAAATCAGGACTAAACTAAAGAAAGTAGTCTAAACCAGAAACGAACCAGGACTAAACAGAGACCAAATCTAAAACCAGGAATCAGGTCTAAACCAGAACAAAACTAGGTCTTAATTGGGATTAAAATCAGGTCTAAATTTGGTCTAAATCAGAAATACACCAGGACTAAATCTTGACTAAACCTGTTCTAAAGTTTGGATAAACCAGGTCTAAACCAAGAGTAAAACAGAAACCGAGTCATAATCCTGAATGAAGTCTAAATCAGAACTAAACCAGGACTAAATAAGGGCCAAAACCAGAACTCGAACAGGGAAGTCTAAACCCAGAAGGACCACATCAGAAATATGTCCGAACTAGAGATGCACTGATGTCTGTTGAGGTCTCATCCTAAAAACTCCCTCTGGACTTGACTATTTCTCAAATACTGTGTACGACGCTTCGAGTCAAAGACTAGATCTCGCTATAGCACCTATCACAGCACAGAGGAGGTGAGAAAAGCAGAAAAGTAAGTAAGAAGAAATAATAGCTTTGTGCTTTACCCTTAGAGGATTGGGGAACCTTTTGACATCGAGGTTTTTGCCTCCTACTCATGATTACATGATTGCATGACTACATGATTTAAAGCATTATTCAAATTGGGTATCAACATTTGTTTGTGACTTTAGTTCCATTTGACACTTCACATTACGCCATGAGAAAACCATACCATATTGAGCAGTTTATTACTTTTTAGTAAGGCTGCACAATTAATCACAATTCATAATCACATTTCATAGTCACAATTCATATTCTCATTTCGTTTTATAGTCTTCTTTCAAGTGTTAATGCTCAGACAGATTTAAATGTGCTCAATATTAGTTTTACAGTACATTTGATAGTTTGGTTACTACATGGAAACCTCTGCTGCCTTCTGGTGAGCTGCTATTAAGTTAGTTATGTTGACAGTATGTAAACAGCTTAATGAGTTGTTGAAGGGTGAATGAAGCTTCCTTCACCTCCCTATTGGGAGGTGCCTTACAAGAAAGACTACACACACCCAGTGTCTCTGTCACGGGAAGGTCAGATCCTAAAGTCTCACAAGGAACAGTCATTGTTTTGTTCATTTTCACATAATGCCCAGAAAGGTAATTGTCATTAGAGTTGGGACTCACAGTACCTCATGATTCGATACATGGCTCACGGGATTATCACAAAGAAGCCATTCTGCGATAACTATATACAATGATATAGCACTGATTCTTTGGCCATTTTTTGGCTTTCTTTGATAGGACAGTAGACTCAGGGACGAGTGGGGAGTGAGATCGAGCGAGCGTGCTCTACCGACTGAGTTAACCATGGTCCATACGTGTCAATGAGTCAATACTTCAACTGTATCTCACAAACAAGTCGACTTTCTCAAAATAAAAACTCTGCCAGATTAAGATTTTAGGAAATATACAAAACATTATTAATTCCGATATATCGATACAGCAAACTGACGATATATTGGCACAGCAACCTGACGATATATCGATACAGCAACCTGACGATATATCGGTACAGCAACCTGGCGATATATCGATGCAGCAACCTGACGATATATAGATACAGCAACCTGGCGATATATCGATACAGCAACCTGACGATATATCGGTACAGCAACCTGACGATATATTGGTGCAGCAACCTGACGATATATCGATACAGCAACCTGACAATATATCAATACAGTGACCTGACGATATATCGATAGAGCAACCTGACGATATATCGATACAGCAACCTGACAATATATCGATACAGCAACCTGACGATATATATCAATACAGCAACCTGACAATATATATCGATACAGCAACCTGACAATATATCAATACAGCAACCTGACAATATATCGATACAGCAACCTGACGATATATCGATACAGCAACCTGACGATATATCAATACAAAAAAACATGATGATATATCGAAATATCAATATTTTGTCCCACCAGTATGATTTTTTTCACCAGATCTCTTGTGGGAGCTCCGTAGAGGAAACACATGTAAATAAAACGGCAAAAACAGAAAAGTTGCATCTTTCCCATTTTAAAATATATTATTCATAATTTCCCAGTAATATTGTCTCTGCTAAAACTTTCCTGTTGTGACCATGCATATTGATTCCTCCATTATTTCTACCTGCTGGACATTTTTCTTTTCTGTATCCACACCATTGTTTTTCCCCATCCGCCATGTCCATGAATTGAATCTCAAACAAGCCAACAACATGTGGCGGGTCAATCACTCTGACTTTACCCTATTGTAGAAGCAGACCGGAGGATGTTTCTGGACGGGTCTTATCTATGGGCCCGTGGCGGAATCGCGGCGAACACCAAAAAGGAGAGCGGATGGTTGGTAGATAAACAGAGACAGACAGCTAAATAATGAGCCGGGCCTTGGAGCAGCCAGAAGAATGTAATTATTGAACGGACAAAGCATGTGTCTCGTCTGGACTGGGAGAATGGTGAGTGGTTCATTGAACTGTGGATGAAGGCAATCTGTAGCAGAACATACAGGTGGATAGGACAGAGGTTATGTTCTACAATGGTTCAGATGTCTGGGTGGGTTTCCTCCGAATACTCAGGTTTCCCCCATCAACCCAAAACATGCACATTAGGTTAATCTTCCAGCTAGATACATCCTGGCTGCCCACTCTTCCGGACACATTGCCCCCGTGACATTGAGGGATGGGTCAAATGGAGGATGAGTTTCCCTACTGGACAATAAAGTGTGACCAGAACGTTTCAAAATGGACTATCTGACCTTGTTATATGATGTAAAATAGGTCTTCAGTCAGGCCAGGGGAGGGACTAAAGTAAAACTGGACTACGATTGGTACAAGTGGAAGCCCACAAACTCTGATTTGATGTTGCTTTAGAGGCCAGGGGAGGGACTAAATTAAAACTGGACTACGATTGGTCCAAGTGGAATTTCACAAACTCTGATTTGATGTTGCTGTAAAGGCCAGGGGAGGGACTAAAGTAAAACACTACTACTATTAGTAAAGGTCGTATACCACAAACTCTGATTTGATGTTGGTGTAGAGGCCAGGGGAGGGACTAAATTAAACCTCGACTACGATTGGTCCAAGTGAAATCCCACAAACTCTGATTTGATGTTGGTGTAGAGGCCAGGGGAGGGACTAAATTAAACCTCGACTACGATTGGTCCAAGTGGAATCCCACAAACTCTGATTTGATGTTGCTGTAGAGGCCAAGGGACTAAAGTCAAAATAATAATGACTTCACTCTGATTCACTGTGGCAACCCTGGAGAACATCTGACCAATTCATGAAAATTTTGAACATAATTTTACAGATTTTGTGTCAAACATTGCCCCAAATCCCACCCCCCCTCGCCCTCGTCCCCAGTGTGAGCTCTGTGTTTGCCGGCTCTATTTGCTCTGAGTGGCTTTTCTCACAGACTATTCAGACCACAGCAGAGGTTCCCCATGAGACACACACAGGCCTCAGATCGGCAAACACACGTCCAAAAACTCAAACTAATAAAAGAGAGTTTAGGTTCGATCAAATGAACTTGAACTCCCACCCACAGCCCCTAGAAACTGCAGATAACGTTAACTAAGGAGCAAATGAATTAGACATACTGTAAAATACTGACACATATCACCCAACTGAGATTATTATCGTAAACATGTAGCTCTGAGTTTAAAGTTAGTCCAATCACAGCTAATCTGTATCAGCCTCCAGTAATTCAATGACAAGCTGACAGGTGGAGTAGACCAATCGACCAATCAGCAAAAGGCAAATTATTACACTCGAGCATTTCCAAACAACTACGGGCCTGAGGCGATGTATATTATATATCAGTGTCTTTACAAAACCTAAAAGTCAATGCATATCCAATCCTGTGTTCATCATATGGGGCTGAGTTATAACGGTTTTGGTTTTAGAGCCAATCACACGCATCCACAGGAGAGGAGCACACTGATTGGTCGATACATCCTTTATTTACCCAGAAATAGAATCTATCAAGAATAACTTGAAGCAGTTTTATTTCAGAATTCACAGCTTTACCACAAACTCTTTTTATTTTACACAATTAAAAGCCAACTCCAGATCTCTGTTATGTTATTGCCCTACTTCCTGGTTTGTGTGAGACCGTGATAGACAGTAAAAAAATCAGGTGGTGCCGCTTTAATACAATTTGATTTCCTTTTTATAGAGCGTAAATGAATGTATCTTGAGCGAACGATCTTCCCAGATTAGTAGATACTTCACATCACAATATCACACGCCCTTAACCATTCTGCAGCCCACGATAAAACAGGCTCTTCTGTAGATAACTGTCAAGTACTATTTACTTTTTGAAGATGCTTCCCATTGCTCCCACATTTAGATCCTTTCAATCATTCTCCTCATGGATAATTAATTAAAAAGTCAAATTGCTTTTCAAATTGTCTCAACTTTGCATTGACTGACCTAATTAGTTCAATGATTACTCTGTGGAATGAGATCCTGCCTAAATGAACAGACTCATCTGAATGGATACTTTAAACCCGTGTCTGCAATTAATGCTATTTACATATATAATGCGTGATGCTGATTACTTAATGATCTTTGTATTCCCTCTGTTTCCACTCACAGGTGTCTTGGTGAATCAGACACTAATGCACCTCACCGAGACGTCTGACCAAGTAAAGAGCCCGGGTTTGGATGTCACTGACCAATTCTACATGACAGAACCCAACAGACATATAATAATCAATATAAATGATTTGGGATGTTTCAGTTTAGCACTTTAGCATTGTGAACATATACTTGCTCCATCATTAGAAGCTACCACCAGATCAGGCAGTTGAACTACATTTTTTGAATTACAGCTGGACATTTCCGGATCCCAAATTTGCCAGAAGGACGTTAATGCAAACAAGTCGGGTAACAATCTCAGAGGACTCTACCGTCCGAACTGTCCAGCATAGAGCCCAGCGCTGTCTGAGATGAGCTCCCAAAATCAATGAACTCTTCAAAACGATTTCAATCATCAGCTTTTTTTATCTGTTGATGTATAACAGCCTTAAACATGTGACACATATTCTATGGACACTAGACTCTCACATGTTAACAGCTAGTTTTACCGTTTCGGACTTACAGTGACAGATACACACTTGCCAGATTTCAACAGTTCATTCATTCCATTGCTAAATTGCCAGTGAAGTAAGATATAATTACCAGCATTAAAGATCATGGCTTTGGCTCAATAGAAGTAAGCAGCCTTTGAACACACAGGCACTATACTACTGTGAGATTTGATATTTTCAAAATATATTCACAGAGTCTGCACATCCTCATTGTGTTTCTATTGGTTTTCTCATTTCATTGTGCTAAGTCATACGTGTATCTTGAAATTGGTCAATATAAATCACCCTTAGTGAATGAATATAAAAAGCAAAAGATTGACCGGCCATTGTCCAGAATGTACCCGCTTCAATTATTACAGGCCCCTGATCTTTTATGGTTTTAGAAGCCGATACATTGGCCGATACATAAAATACCTGCGTACCACCAATACTACCTGTACCACATTTTGAAAACCGCTACAATAAAAGCCTTTCTTTGCACACGTGTGGATTTCTGGTTCTCTCTAGTAAATAAATAACATTTCTTGACTTCATATTATAAAATTGGGACATTATAAAAATCAATTCCAAAACAATCTGTGGGGCATGGGAACCACTTTATTATTATTTTGGTGAGCTCATGATTCTGATTCAAGTAGTCAAAGGGAAAAGGTCCGTAACAGCCGTGGTATTGGCGTTCACAACACACCGGCAATGAGCTCCTTGATTTCCTTGATGTCAAAAGCCAGAGAGAAAATCGATACGAAGAATGAAGCCTCCTGAAGACTGTGGCTCCATGTCAACAAGCCATTCATGTTTCAGGGGAAGATTGCGTTTGTGGGGCTAAGTGGGGAATTAAATGATACTAGTTCTATTTTTAACATACTGGGATGGAATCGGACAGATGTTTTGTCTTTTTTCAAAGCCAGATTTAGCTTAGTGGGCCTCGAGCCGCATATAATCAGACAGATAGGACTCATTCTTAATCTCAATACGGAGAGCACTGCTGGTATGAGAGACTGGGATTATGACATAATATGGGAGTAATATTATATGGGTACTGAGATTGACTACTAAGATTCCTCTGCAATGGTTTCACTGGTGGTCTGCAAATGACGTTTACAACTTTAGTGTGGCCCCCGTTTTCTCATAATGTCCACAGCTGACCTTGGCCAACAGAGAAACCTGAAAGCATGTCTCCAACAGTGAACGTGTGGAACTGAGTTATCTATACTGCTGTACGTAACTATACAAAGTGAACCGAACTGAAGTGTATATGACTCTCCCAAAATAAAAAAGGCCGAGTCAGCCCATGAAGTCATTTTAGGATTCCCTGTCAAAGCCAATCAAAGTTTGAATGTGGAGCAGAATACATTTTCAGCATCAGTGGCAGTCCCTGCTACCCCTGAGTGAACCGCTTGTTCACAGAAACATAAAAGCTCTGCTCCGTGGACATGTTTTTGCCCTCGGGGGTACACAAACTCAATAGCCAAGTAGCTAGCTAGCTGTCTCTCCTTGAGTGCACCTGAGCCTTTCTAGTGGCACTGAAAATTGAGGTCGTGCTCCTGGAGAGGATGTGAGTCAAGATGGCCGTGTGCTGAAATATCTCAATTTCTCTGTTTCAAGGTATATTTGCCTGAAATTTCTATTGAGTAATTGGATATGGATATAGTTTATTTCTTCCGGCAAACTCAACAGAAGTGATCCACTGTCTATGCTAATGTGAGAGGTCTGTCCCTGTGAGCTCTTTACCTAATGCACCGCTCATGTTAACTACAGGCTTACTACAAATGTTATAAATCCTCCTCTATCACTATCCTCCCTGTGGCCCATTGTAAACAGGGTCACTCTCTCACAGTGTTTGGCCTGTCGTGTGTCAGTCACTGCCAGAAGGAGCGGCGCAGGTGAAAGACAGCTGAGGCGCAGGATCCAGAAGGACCCGTAACAGCTGATCCCTGCAGAACGGGCTCCAGGCTGACCCACAGGGGGCGCTCCTCTGTAACGGGACGTCCCAGGGTATTCTCTACACAGGGCAGTATTGCCTCTGCATCTGGACCTGTCGCCTGCTCATTAAAGACAGCACTTCTCAGTCTTTCACAGCCTGTTTGTTCATTAGTCAGTTAGACATACACTCACTGGCAATTTTATTAGGGAAAATGACACTTCCAGGTTTTTCTGTCAACGTTAGGGTTGGCAAATCCCACTCACAACTGTGCATACTGAGTATACATGTGATCGTGTGATTGGAGTTCGGGCTTCCCTGTCTGTCTGCCCCAGGGCGGCTGTGGCTACAGAGAGAGTTTACAACCACCACCAGTGTGGCGTGAATAAAAAATGGACTCAAAATATAAATCCAATCACTTATCATTATTAACATCGACTTACACATTCTGAAAGTGATGGCTTTTGTTGCCACGGCGGCCCAAGGGCAGACTGACCCTTGGCATGCAGCCTCTCCATTTACCACCTAACACACCAATAATCACACTTTAATACATACAGGAAAGGTTGGTGAACGTTTTGAAGTTAGAAATACCTGAGTCAGCGATCCCCAAATGTGCGTGTGAGTGTTATCAATATCAGCCAACATCTTTATAGGAATTTCATTATTTCCTTTGTCTTTGCCATTAAGAATTACGCTGCTTTGAAGGCGTACCTAATAAATTGCCAGCTGATATATCTCATTTTCGGCACAGATCTCGGAAGCGTCCTTGCCTTGAAATGCACTTTATTTACACTTGGGAGCTCTTTCCACAAACCGCCAGAAGGAAAGCTCAACCTCGCATGTGCTAGTAAACAAAATGATGTTTCTAATTAGATGTTTTGTGTGCTGAGTGTCCCTGCTCTCATATCTGGGTCATCGCTAAAGTCTGTTCATACTTATTCTGAAAGCTGGACTCCAAGGGCTGATTGGCTTTCATTTTGTATTTGTGTTTGTGTGTTTAACCAGTGTTACCAATGGTAGTTTGTTACTGTTACAGATGTAGAGCCCTGTTGAGTCTCATCTGGCACATGGGGGGAGACTCATATAGGTGCCTAACCATAACACTGATGTGGCAATTATCTCGAACTATCTCACCATTCTAGATACTGCCGTTTTAGACTCAAAGACGTTGGGAATTTGCATGTTTGCATGTCATCACTAAACACACACCAGCACTAATATGAGCGTAGATTGCAATTATACGTAACTCAGAAATTTCTAGATCTAGTGGACAGCTATGGCAGACCACTGAAGACATTTTTAAAATCAATAAAGGCAAACAAATAATAAAAATAATAATACAACAATTGTCTGGGAATATGAAAATAAAAAGACACTATTATTGAACCTCACTTAATCTTTCTGTGATATGTTGCATATGTTAAAGCTATATAGTCTGGAAGTTTCCATGGCTCTACAGCAACATCAAAATCGGACTCTGATTTGATGTTGCTGCCTGGGTAGGGACTAAAACTAAAAATAATAACTGTGACAGATTATCATCGTTGGATCAAGGAGGTGATCGAGATACAAACGAGCCCACAGGACAGTGAACAGAGACGAGGGGGCTTATGTGCGTTCTCACACCTGGGATGCCGCCTGGAGAAGACTGCAGATGGCGCTGTTCCCCACATACTCTAGGTGAGAGAACAGCTGCAAATCAGTTTAAATCAGCTGACAGACGCATCATGTGACCTCTGACAAAGACTGCAGGAAGTGGTCCAAACATACACCACTGGTCTGTTAAAAAGATACATATTACAGTATTGGACCAAAATGAACCTTTTTGGACTATGACAGATTATATTTTACACCATTTTTGTTTTTGTATTATTGAATTAACAATTTATTACTAATATATAATGTATTACTTTAGAAATCCTCCAGACTGCAGCTTTAAGGGGCAGGTGGTGTATGTTGCAGACATACAATCATTTCTATTCTATCCACTGTCCCACCTCCGGGTTAGCCCGGGCAGACGGATGTGCTAACACGTATCAGTCGCCACACAAGTTAAGTGTGATGAGAAGAAGACTGTGTGGGTCGGCCATTTTCTGAAATTACAATTTAATAACGGGGGAGAGACCGCTGCAGAATCACAATGGGGTAGGTTCTTGGAATACAAAGAACACACTACTTCACGATGGTGACATGGTTGATATAGACATCTTCATAGTGATTATGGATCTGAATTCTGAATGAAGAGATAAATATAAAACGCTATTGAATAATGGTGGCACAAAAAGTCAATATATCGAGATATGGTATCGCAGGCGGCTGTATCGAGATGGTATCGCAGGCGGCTGTATTGAGATATGGTTTCTCAGGCGGCTGTATCGAGATATGGTATCTCAGGCGGCTGTATCGAGATATGGTATCTCAGGCGGCTGTATCGAGATATGGTATCTCAGGCGGCTGTATCGAGATATGGT
>JAVQKC010151080.1:0-24931 GCA_036025475.1 Philypnodon macrostomus | reverse complement strand
TACGCTCAAACAGTTACTCAGGACTTGAGTAGTTTTTTCACCAGTACTTTTCTACTCTTACTCGAGTAATTATGTGAATGAGTACTTTTTACTTTTACTGGAGTAACATTATTTTGAAGTACAGTACTCTTACTTGAGTAAAATTATTGGCTAATCTACCCACCTCCGAAAATTGTGTGTTGCTCTGACGCATGCAATTGTATAGTGTCTGTCAACATTACTCAACCATTGTTTATATTTTTTGCAATTCTTCTACACGAATTATATGTAATAAAGCAATAGCACCTTTTCTTAAATGTATTTTCTGCCCTGTTTAGCTTATTTGACATTTTTCAGTGTAGGATACGGCATAAAACACTAAACACTGATAAATGCTGTGGTCTAAAAATGATAAAGATATGTGAAGTGTGTGAACTTTCAATTAGCTACTCAGTCTTGGCTCCTGCAGTGCAAAACAGTCCCCAAAAAACGAAAAGTAAATTAATATATTAAAAAAGCAAAGCTGGTTGCTGTTGATAAGTCAGCCCACACATCAGGCGCCATGGCAACAGAGGCAGTATTTTGGTTTTGGTTGGTCTCAAAGTGAGGAGCTTATGATGTGCACAGCAAATGAAAATACTTTCAACTCTGACATGGTTTCTGTCAAACAAATGAATATTTTTTTACAATGGACATGTTTTCTTCCTATAAAATTTATTGTATATACATTTTGAATCTACATAGTAATTCAGTGTCATACCAAAATTAATCATTGGTTCTTCCCATGTCTAAAAAAAATGTAATGTTGCCGACAATGAAATGCAGCCAACAAATAAAATAACCTTCTTGTGAGGATTGGTAGTCTAAATGACACAACATGGTGCAGTTAATCAGGCTTTTTTAAGGTTTCCCCTCTTTATTTGATAGGACAGTGAAGTAGTGACAGGAAACCTTGAAGGAGCCAGACTTAAACCCACAAAGTCAGGGTGAACTGTACGTGTAAGCTCTGTTTGTTGTGCTACCAACTGATCTAAACGCAGGATGTTGATCAGGCATACTTCACTATTTTTGGCTCTTGGTGATTCATAATCCATCCATTAATCAACTGGCTGTGGTGCTGCCACTCAGAGTTATTAAAAATCACCCACACGTAAAAAATACATATCTATACTATAAAGCCACACGATTAAGGATCATAATTTATTGAATCTTTATTCACCTAGATTGGGGGGACAGACCTCCCCTGGCATTCCCATGTAAAGAGATGTCAATGACAAACACATCCAACCAAACAAGAGAGGGTGAATAGATTTTCAGTCCATACATAAAATACATTTATTTACTTTGTCCAGCATTGTCCATTCGTCCCACACAGCGTCCTTCTGTGCTATTAGAGATAACATCTGTGGAGGGGTCTATTTACTGATGTGAGGGGAGAGCTTATATCAGAGTGGCCACAAGGGGCAGCATTGAGTCATGCCTGCAATTCCCCCGCAAGTCAACAAACACTGTATATAAAGATGGATGGAGTGACACTTCTTATATGGGTTACTGTTAAAGACAATTTGCATTTACAGGATTTGCCATTTTGCCGCTATGGTGATGTTTGGAGCTGTGATATGAGAGATATAGATATAGAGAGAAGCCTTTCACAACTTAAATGACAAAAAGCTGATATTACCCTAAATGTGTTTATAATATTGCAGATGAAACTCACATTGTTTGCCATGAAAAAGTCTTTGGTTACATTTACAGGTTAAGGGAATGTTTTTAGAAGAACTATTTTTTATTTTTGTCTAAATGATATTCCAGTGACTAATGTTACGTTATGTCTTGGGTTATTATTTATATTAGGTCTAAAACATGGCTTTCATAGCTGAGCAGAGGCCAAGCTGATTGTGTGACCTATTGAGCAGCCGACCACTAGAGAGGGTTATAACATGTGTAGCCACCCCGTCCATGTTTATATACAGTGTTGGTGACTACATGATGCCACAGGTGGACAGGGGGTTGGTAATGTGGCAAGTGCAGGCTGACTGGCAGTACTGACGCGCAGTCTGGTAGCAGCTGCGGTCGGGCTCCCCTCCCCACTGCACCGGGCCGTTGGGGTCACTGGGCAGCCGGCTCAGGATGCTGGTGTTTATGGCCAGAGCAGCCAGGCCATAGTCAGTGAACAGCACGGTCTCGCGGCGGCACGTGGGACACGAGATGAACTTGTACTTGGGACAGGACTCATAGAGGATCTGCAGGCACTCCTCACACACCGAGTGCAGACAGGACAGGATCCGGGGACGCTTCCCCGCAAAGTTATATGTGTGACCACAAGTGGGACAGTCCAGGGGCTCACAGGGCATGACAGGCCCAGAGGAGGAAGAGGATGAGGATGTGGATGAAGAGGTGGAGGAGGAGCGCAGCACGTACTGGTTCACTATGACGTCGTCCATCTTGTAGTGGAACTGATGGTAGCAGATTTCATTGGCACTGGGTTTGCGCTGAGACAGGAAGCTCTGCTCCCGCCGCATGATCGGGGCTGGAGGTGGCATCATGGGCCTCGGCGATCCTGTTATGTCCAAAGTCAGGTCACTGCAGGCCTGGTTTACAATGATCTCACCCTCTCCACCACCGTCCCATGCCACTCTGGGGGGCGGGGCATAGCGAGGTTGGGTGACTGGCATGGGGCACTCCCTAGGAAACTTCTCTGATTGTATGATTTTGACTGTATCCATGGGGATTGTGACAGGCTGGCGCCTTAGGCAGGACATTCGCACGTTTAGTTGAGGCGAAAGTGGAAGGGTTGTTATGCTTACACCTGCCTAGAGTTCATGGAAACACAGGTTGTTTTTTTTTAAGTTATCCATTGGACGGGACATGAGGACGGATGGGTCTGTCCATGATTCAGTCTGTCAACACGGTTCAAAGCACCTAAATCTGCACCAATGTTTGAAGAGCTCAGCTTACACTAATCGACTAGTGCTGGCTTCATAAAGGTAGTTTTACTTTAGAGTCTGTTCTGTGATGGCTATTTGCAGTAATTAATATTTACACAAAAGAACAGTTAGCACTTTATCACAAAGACAGATTTCATTTACTTAACTATTAAACAATCAGGTCTGCACACAGATGCTCACATTTACACATACAGTAGAGGTGTATTCACAGACTGAAGTTGGCCTAGTCCAGCCAGTTCAGAAAAGTCCAAGAGGTATGTACAAGTATGTATCCTGTCCAGAGGGAACTCCTGGGCTCTCAAGCTCACGCTCTCGTTTATGACTCCTGTTTTCAGCTTGGTCCTGTGAAAACGGAATTACACCAGGGGGTTGTGATGTGTTTTTGGGTTTGGGGTGGTCAGATGAACTGGTCTGACCCTCTTGAAGCCTTCCTGATAAGCGATACGGTGGAGGTCTTTTCTGGGAGGTGTATTAAAAACTGCTGGAATGACTCCTCTGGTCCAACACTTCCAAATTCCTGTGTAGTGGGAGTGGAGGGTTTGAGACACTCCCAAATAGGCTGAAGAGCTGATAACAGTCTGGATGCTGTGCTTGTTTTTAGCAGGACGTTAATGTGCCTTCAGATCTCCTTTGGTCCATTCATCTGTAAAAAAAAAAAAAAAAAGAGAGAACAAAATCTCAGTAAGTAATGTGTCATTATGATGTATTTTAGTCCCTCCCCCCTGGCCTCTACAGCAAAATCAAATCAGAGCTTGTGGGATACCTCGTTGACCAATAGTAACTGAGTTTTACTTTATTACCACTCCCTCTCCTGGCCTCATAGAACAGAGTTTGGTAGTCAATTTGAATTTTCTTTTTAAGAAAACCCCCAGACTCCAGCTTTAAATAATTATATTCCCCACTTCTTCTATATCGCATAAATCATTCAAAAGACTTGTCCACGGTATCTGCATTGCTATCATACATTTGTTTTGTGTGCTTACTGTACTTACTGCTTAATTATTTGACTACTTCCCTTTGGCCTCGCCCCAGGTGTTTTCCGATCTGATTTTTCTCTGGAAAGGAGGCAGAAAACCATGCTTTGCCTAAATACAAAGTGCGCACACCTTAGAGCACTTGTAGAGTGAGTGACCTTTGTGTTTTAACTGGAGTGAGTCAGCTGGAATGTCAGTACAAAGCCATCATTCAACAATAGCTTATTATTGTGAGTAGCTAGTCTAATGCTACAGTTTTACTAGTTGCATTTTAATTGGGTTTTTGTGTTAATTATGATGGTTGTAACTATATTTTACAATTACACCCCAGCTACCAGCTACTATTGGTCCAAATTATTATGAGTTTCTCCTCTCACTGAATGATAAAAATGGTTGTCCGTCCATTCTGATCGGCCAATAAATATAAAAAAGATGTAAGTCAGCTACAATATAATTAAATGTGGGGTGCAAAGTGGCTGAGTGGTTAGTGCTCCTGCCCTTCAGCAATAAGGTCTGCATGTCCTCCCCGTGTTACCATTGGTTCTCTCTTTGTTAGGGTTATTTTTTGTGAAAAATGGGGAATATTCACGCCATAGTGTAATCACAGCCTATCCTAAAAGTAATGTATTTAAGTACAACCAAGCATTTTAGAAACATTCTGTCATTTCACCCAAAAATACAATCTCCAACCTTTTGTGACTTTATGTTTGTATGTAAATTGCTCCTAGTGAATGAATGTGAGAATGGATACCTCTGTGATAGTGTCTCTGTGTCAGTTATTGGCTCTAGTCACCTCCAGCCTGAATGAAAGATTTAGATAAATGAAGGACTTAACCAAGCTACACTAGAACTATACACTACCAGGACTAAACCAGGTATAAGCTAAACTCATTACAGTCTGTCTGTCATAGTGAAGCAGGTGATTGTGGTTTTTGTGTCAGTGCTTTGGTCCTGCCCTCGCCTCCTTCCTGTCAACAGACCGTCTCATTGCGTCAGTTTGTGTGTGTGACGTGCGTAGGACCGGGCTGCAGTCTGTACACCATTCTCAGCATGTGTGTGCATGCGTGGGTCTGCTTGAATACAACAGTTGAATAGATGTGAATTTTGAGTTTGCTTCACACAATAGTTGGTGGATGACACATCATTGACAGTGTGTGCAGAGTACAGTGATGATTCATTGGAGCTAAGAGGTGACCTACAGGGTTTGGAACACAAGGCTATTTATGGCCTGTTTACTGTGCTCTTCTCTGTGGATTCCTGGCCCTAACCTTTGCAACAGACTCACGCCAACTGACCTACAGAGATGCACCTGACAAGAGGAAGGGCTATTATATCGTTGATTCAAAACAAATCAATTCATGTGTCTTCAGGGGTGTCCAAACTATGTGGCCCACAGAGCAGTTTTCAGTGATCTCCTCTTAATTGACCCAAACTGTATTTTCACTGCATGTGACGCCACATAATCCAACTAAAAGAAAGCATTCATTGTGTATCTTTCCACTTTTCTGTGTGGTTATAAAATAGAGGGTAAAGTAAAAAAGTGAGTGTCCAGAAAACAGATACAACTGAAGGGGACTTTTGGTGAAATTAAATTGGTCACTTCAGTTAGTGGCCCTCCTCAGTAAAGTTAATGTTTCAAAAATGTTTGGAGAGCCCTGGTCTAGATATATTGTATTTTAACACAAAAGTGAGAATAGTGGATCAGTGGACTTGATGTTATGTACCACGTTTACATTTATGTAGCGACAAATGCCACTTTTCGCACACATCACTGTTGCCTATATTCATATATCATGGTCATTTGTTACAAGCTTCTATGATTCACTAAAAGTACACATTTGGCTCAACTTATTAAGCATAATGTACCCAAAATCAAATCAAACTAGGCCCATGATTTCATCGCCGACAGCAAGGTCGGCGAAACGCCCCCATACATCTGCTATGGCACTGCTATGGCACTTCTATGGCACCAACGGCATTGTTTGTTTGCTTGTATATTCTAACCATTCATTTGTCTGGGTGTTTGTGAAGAATGTTTTTGGCAAATTTTGTAAATTTCCCTAAAACTACATTCTTCTTTTTGTCTATAGGGGGCATTATTGAGGTAACTGGCATCATATTGGTCAGATGTGTTCAGGGCCGGGGGGGTAATAAGGTGTCTCCTTCCCCGCCAGATTATTAGTGTAAATGAGAACAAGTCTTATCTGGTTAAATAAAGGTTAAATAAATAAAAACTCTCACATAGACCTATCCGGAGGCATTCACTTTCTTAGCAAATAGAGGTAGGTCTGCAATCCCTCCCTTACCATTCATTTATCATATTAAATCTGTTCACCCTGAAAATGTAATGTAAATAGAAATTCGGCTGTGAGAGTGTCAAGGCTTTGTTTATATCCCAGAAGAAGTAATATGTGGTGGAGCTTTCGTTTTTGGAAACCCCCATAAACTGTCACAAATGATTTGGTCCTGCTTTAAAGAGACAGTTATCTTTTGAGCCCAAGTGGGAGCTCCACAGAACATCTTGTATTAGTTTATGATTGTGTGTTTGATGTTGCAAAACTTAAAAGGGTAACCGAATTGTATCCAAAATAGACAATGCGCAAAAAAGTATAATATAGGACCTTTAATACTGATTAACATTGTTTAATCAACCAAAGCCATGCCTAAACCACAATCCACTATTTTTACTGCCTATTCGTCTCACATTCACTTGACTGAACCTTATTAGGGCGGCATTTGGACACGAGACACATTTGGACATCCAGACAGCTTGAGCTGATTCACTCCCCATCTTCGCAACTGTGAGTCTTGAGTGCTGCACTATGGCAACGCTTTCCCCAAAATAGCCTTCTTTATCACTTTCTCATTCTAGCCGTCAGCAAAGGCTTAAGTAATTATAAAGCATGAAGCAAAGCAAGTTTTACCAACACATTGTGTTTGCTGATACTGCAATAACGTTTGGTACAGCCCTATTTATTTACAATGATTATAGACAACATATTGTAGCCTATATGTCTGTATAGCTCCAGGCCTTTACTGTCCTCAGTGGTCAGCCATAAATAATACAGAATATTTTATTGATGTCTATGCACCTAAATAAACCTATACACACACTGGCCACTTTATTGTGGGCCCAGTGGTCTTCTGCTGCTTTAGCCTATCAGCTTTAAGGTTATTGTATTATGCATTGTCCACATGGTTGATGTGACAAAATGTGTTAATTTGCTGATTGGCTAATAGGTCGAATGGCTGTACCTAAAGGAATGACACAACCAACATCAGTAATTTTAACTAAACCGAAATAATCAGCTCACAGATATCTCGTCTAGACACCTCCGATATGTAAAAACAGCTGTATATACATGTTAGTGACAGAGGCAAGGGTCTAGTAGATAAAGAGTCCAGACTACATTAGGATTTGTGAAAGCCTCGGGGAGACGGCCCAGCTAAAATTACCCTCTAATTTGGTGACAGCTCTATGAAAAGGGCCTGATAAGTGATGCAAGCAGCCTGCCGATGGGCCAGCCTCCTCTTAATCGACCGAACCCTCCATAGTTATGTAAGGAGCTCATCCCCCGACTGCCCGATCCAGCCAGCACCATATTAACACAAGCCAAAAGTGCGCAGTGCAAACACTCTCCTGACATCATGTGTGCGCTCCACGCTCAGGAATTATTACACTAATGAAATCATGGCAGGCATCTGACCTTGTCATAACAACAGGAGACAGGAGGGAGCTGACCACAGAGGAAGGCCTTCTCAGCACTGGATCCACATGACATTAAATAAGATCTATAGAGTTATATATCCATAATTTAATCTAATCATACGGAACATAATGCGTTGATGAAAACATTATACTTGATTTTATTCACTAATTATTAGCAACAGAACTGTTGGCAATAGAACTGTCCAGTCCAGCCATTACTGTAGTCATATTTGTTCTGCTGTTCACTTTATCAGTAAAATCATACTAATAGAATAAAAATGTAACTTACTCAATTATAACTCAATTATATTGTTTTTGTCATAGCAGTAACTTTCCTTGAAAAAGAGACTTTATCTCAAGGGTCTTCCTGGTGAAAATAAATAAATAAATACACTTGTACACATAATTGTAGTAATTAACCATTACATACTGACAGATTGATATTTATTTCAGAAAGAATATAGCTACACATAATAATTCATACTTTTCTGAGAACAAATATAGCTTAAAATAAACAAAAGCTTTCAAAACTAAAATGAGAATTCAAATTTTTTACTAATTTTCCTCAAGCGAGGCATGACAATGACAACATTTACTTAGATCTTCATTGTGCAAATTGTTTGGAGGTGAATTTGATGTAAATCCTGTGTACAGAAAATTCATATCATCCAGTTTTTGACACAAAATATAGTATTTCTCTCAACTCTAGCAACATACACGTGTTCAATAGTTTAAATAGTTAAAACATTAAATTAAGTACTAATCCAAAAAACTGGATACCCACGTAAACAGACAGAACTATGCGCACAGAAAGATCACACTCACATATTCTCATCCTTAGACAGCTCTGTTCACAGCATCACCAGCACATACCAGAAAACACTGCACTAAAAACAACACTGCCTCTCTACATGACTGAAAACCACCAAACAAAAGCACAAACATCCAGAGCATTCCCCATTCTCACAGCTCTGCTCTAGCTCCGTATACGCCACCTGTGCTGCGGATGGAGAGGGGAAGGGCGACATGTTGTGAATGAGTCATAGAGCAGCAGTGAGCCTCTAAAGGCTCAATGAACTCCTCTCTGTCCAACTTAAACCATCTACATATACTACACATTGGCCACTTTATTAGGTAAATTTATTTGACTACTAGTTAACACAATCACATGCATTTTTTTCAGTCAGAATAGGGAATAAAACATGCCAGACATGCTATTTTTGTAATGAAAATGGTCCCAAATATCAAGAGACTGTCATTTATGTGAGCACAAATGCCTTGTTGATGCAAGAAATCACAGCTATGTAAATTAAATAACCACTCGATACAACCAAAAGCTGCAGATGACTATCTCTGAATGCACAAAACACGAAGCATGTGGGCAGCATAAGACCACACTGGGGCCACTTTGTTTTACTTAATAAAGTGTCCAGTGATTGTGAATCAGTGTGAACCCATACATGTTGAACCCACGTAGCACAGAGAGCCTCTTTTTGCTGTGCGGCCCTATGCGTCTCACTGGCAGTATGTCAGGCATGCCAGCTATGGTGAGATTTGGTTCCACATTCATGCTTAAGCTGGTGAAAGAGCATCACCACCTCACTCCTCTGAAACATGGCGGGATGTTGTGTCAGGATTACGTAAAGCGGGCGACCTTAGTCAGATTTGAGGAGATTTATTGGTGTTTGGTGGTTGTTTTACTGTGGGAATTATATAATGACTGTGAATGGTGGGGCTTAGGAATAGTTAGGATGGCAGTAAAAGACTTTGGGATCGTGATAAGTCAAGATACATTTTTAGGTTTGCACCAAACTTTGAACAAACTGAAACCCCTTTGTGTTCATATCTACTTGATTCCAGTGAATAACCAGAAGCTGTTGTCTTGATAATACTTTAGGTAAACCTTGCATCCAGTGTGCTTTTCTGTTGTTGTAGCCCATCTAGGAAATTGAGTTCCAAAATACTCCACCTGGCACCAACAACCACACCATGTTAAAAGTTACATTTTTCATCTGCCTCTGATGCTTGGTTTGAACTCAAGCAGGTTTATCTTGAACATATGTGCATTGCAAAATAAACTGGCTTCATGTATAAACAGCTATTTGTCTCACTAATTAAGTGGCCAGTGTGTATACATGCACCTCATATCTTCAGTCTATGGCCAAACTACTATTGCACATTACATTTTCATCCCCTTCTCTGGCCCAACCATATTCTATGTTTACGTTTTCAATATGCCTACCTAATGAAGCTGTTGTTTTCTTAACAAGTCATCTGACTGTCATTCACGGCAACCATCGGCCATTTTGCGTCTCGACTCGTTTACAGCCAAGTGCTCTTTGTTCTTGCCTGTGTCGCTCCCACCAGCACCGGAGCATCATGGTAGAGCAGCTCACATCGAACACACATGAAGAAGAACTCATGGAACATTTATGAGGGAAATGTTTGACAAACACCCGGCTCCTCAATTGCTCCATTGATTAAGAGCATTGATTTTTTTTAAGGGGGTTGTCTCAGCACAGGGTTAAGGTGGACTGTTGATGTTGTGGATGTTTGCAGATGATGTGGACAAAATATATTTCGGCAAGAGGAGAGGAGTTGGTGCATGTGGGAGGGGAACGTTCATGCAGAGGAGCCGGTTATGCAATCGCAGCATGGTGTACCCAGTTCCTGACTGCAGCGACGATGTATGGCCACTATGTAGATGCCCCGATGCTGCTGACACCTACAGAACACACCGTTCCTGAACTGTCCCCATCGTCCGGCCAGAGCCCCTCACTCCCCCCTGCCCCTATAGTCTGTCTACATACTGTACACACAGCCATGCAAATGTCAAAACCATTCTGCCCACATGATACTATCTAAACCAAACACTCTGTATTGTTTGTATAGGTTATCAGTCATACCATACCAGCCACAGTTTACTAGAGTCACATTGAAAAATACATGGTGTATACTTTTTAAGCCTTACATTTAAGCCTTAGAAGTTAAGGTAAGTTAGCTTAATTACTACTATGTATATAGGAGAGAGAATGCACATCTCCATTCATGCCTGCAAAATGGACGTCCATGATGCAACTGCCATGTAAACCCACACACTGTGACATGTATCTGCTTCATTGAGATGGAAAAGAATATGATTTTCACCCCCAACTGCCACACCTCACAATCACATCATAATAACTGCATATAAATGACAAAAAGAGATGCCATTAGCCTTCTCCTGTTGTCACCTGTTTACCTACATACTCAGATCATTCCAGTGCTTTCAACACAGTCAGACTGTTGGAAACAAAAGCACAGCTATTTATCTTTGGCTCATGTCCGAGGATGAGGATGCTCAGGTACAGCAGAGCCGAGCAGAAATGGAGGAGATGTAAGATGGAGGAAGCAGCTGAAGGTGAAGGCGTCATTTTGTGGATGATCTTCTCGTTCAAAAATATCCATTCACACTCAGCTCTCCAGCACATCCAAGATCACACACTACTGTCTCACACATGTAGTGAATGTATCCAGAGGATCAGAATCATACCTCAGAACTGCCTTCATCTTCATGCCTTCCTCCGCTCCTCTTCCTCCTGTCTCAGCGCTGTACATGCCTGCCTCGTCCGTCGACTCAGCGTCACACATGCGCAGTCATACCACACACACACACACAATTCTTTATCTGTGTGCTCGGCTCTAGCCTTATGTACAGGCTGCTTCAGCCTCACCCTCCCCCTTCCTCTATCACACTCCTCCTCTCCCGGCGCTGCACTGCAGTGCCTCTGCAGCCAGCATCACATTTTCTAGTTGCTGGAGAAATGTCTCAGCCAATGAGGGGCTGTACCAAGATTCACCACCACCGCCGTCTATAAGCATGCAGACTCATACATGTAAACAAAACATACACACATAATGTGTTTACAGCAGCATAGAGAGCCATAAATCACATATAAAAGTGAACATATGCACAAGCATATGGACAGCAGCACAGCTCAGCACACAGGAAGTATGGGAAATCGCCACAAATACTTCTAATCAACCAACCAACTAATTAACACCATTAATTAACTGTGTTGTTTTAAAACATACAAGATGCAGTTTCAAAAGAGAAACAATTCATTATATTCATTCAGCCCTCTGCTCTAAAGCTGCTTTGAGTGATATCATGAAAATTGCAGTTCCTTTTCTGTAAATTTAGACAGAAACTTGGAGGCAGCATCCACAGCATCACAAGCTCCCTGCAATTACAGTATCTACACAAATACTGATGGCTCGTGTTGCATAAGCTTTGATGCTGACCAATAATAATCCTCACATAAAGTAATTTCAATTTTCAATACATCTAAGAGGATTACATAATCTGGGGGCATCATGAAATAGGAAAAAGAGGGGTATCTGATAAAAAAGTTGGTAAAAGGTTGAGCTTTTGGCATACATATTTAGCTAAAAATAATCATTGTGAAATACTAAACTGGCTGAGTCATCTTTGCTGCAGACGCAAACTAAGTAGGCCTGGTTTTGTGTCTAACATCACAGGTTTATGGATGTGACAGATCTGAGTATGGCAGTGAACCACATATTATTAAGGATAGGTCTAAAGTCCCCTGAGAAAGCTCTTAAGAACAATATGTTCATACACAACATATAGTCACAACTGTAGTATGTTATTCTAACCCACGAGTCTTAATACAGAGAATACCTTTCTGAAGTGGGGAATGAAGCTCTGTCCTGGGGTAAACCACAGTTACATGTGACTATGTTCATGCAAACACTCTCTGCAACAAACAAGCTTTTCAGGTTAAGATTATGGTTACCCTTTATTTTCAGGTGCATACAACAGTAATACTGTATATTGTGTGTGCAAGCACCTGTGATGACCATTTGTGGACTTAAATACATCTTGCTAGCATGCTGGTGTAACTGACAATCATGATGATTTGATGATGATCAATGATTTGATCTTAGGGGGCACTCGCGGGTTTGATCTTCAAGACAACCGAGACACAACCTTTCTGAGTGGCGTCTGCATGTCCTCCCCATGTCACTGTGGGTGCTTTCCTTTTCATTCCACAATTCAAACACATTGTTAACAGTGTTAAAAGAATTGGTTAGTGTAAATGTCCTATAGTAAATAAATGGGGGAGTAAATGTTTAAATGTGTCTCTATGTGTCATCCCTGCGACTAAATGGCCATTGACACATTTAACTCTGATATTGCAGGATGAGATTATACTAAATACCAAATGAATAAGAAAAACAAACTGTGCCATTTGTTTCATAATCAAGAGTTGAATAAATGTCATTTTGTAATTTTGAAATAATCAAAGACAGCTGGCAGCCAATGTTCATGTGTGTGTGTGTGTGTGTGTGTGTGTGCGTGTGTGTGTGTGTGTGTATGTGTGTGTGCGTGTGTGCGCGCGTGTGTGTGTGCGCGCGCGTGTGTGTGTGTGTTTCAATATGCAAATAAGATTATTCTTGTTTAAACGTGCAATATTTATGGTGCAGTGGCATTTACTTTCCACATGAGGGCAGTTTCAGCACATTCACTCATTTCTGTGGTTTTCAACTAAAACACAATTACTTTGAACGTTGCACTCAGTTTGCGTAGTGCCTGAACTGGGATAGGCCCAAGCCCTGATAAGCAAAATGAAAGTCAGGCAAATACAATCATCTCCACATTAAGTTATTTAGTTATTGGCTACGTTTGAAGCATTTAGAGCAATTTCTACTGACTATTTGTTTGTTGCACTCAATATAGAAATATCAGTTTTGACAGTTTTGGAGATTGCATAAGATCAGGTTCAATTGGACGTGGGCCTGTTTTGCTTAGTCACCACTTGGATCCAAAATAGCCATCCATCCACTACATGACATCAGCAATAAAAGATGGAGAGCATATTATAAACTAATAGCCAAGTTCAAGGCAACAGCAATAAATCATTGATAACAAATAGTTAATGGCTCACAATTAGGGCTGTTTTAACTCTCTTTTATGCCGAGCTTCAAAGGAAAAATGCTTGCAATATGGATATTGCCGCAGCAGATATTGTGATATTGATCATTTTGTAATATATTGTGCAGCCCTAATCACAATGCACACTATTAAAGAATAATTACTGTATTTAGTTGAGATATATTGTGCATTGAACCAGTGGCGGATTTAGCGGTTTGGGGGCTCAAGGCGAACATGGGCAGGGGCCCCTCCGTAGTTGGCATTTTTTAGGTCCTACCTTAAAATTCTCTTTTTGTGAGTTGTTGTCGGTCCACAGCAACCAGATGGCTTAACCATACAGAGAAAAAGGAACATTGGCAAAATGGCTTGATTTTGTAATGTTTCTCAAATTAAGTTTAATGATTACCTAGACATATTTTTTGTAGGTTACATTTATGGGGCCCTGGAAGCTTGGGGCTCTAAGCAGCGGCCTACTTTTACCTAATGGTAATGCAGTGAATGAGTCATATTTACGGATAAAAAGCAGGAAGTGTTCCAGTTAAACTGTCTTTATTGATTAACACTTAAAACAACACACAGACAGGCAGATAGCAGGACGTGACAGTGCTCATGGACTTTGAGATCGAAACATACAGATGAGGTAGAAAATAATTTGGTTTGTCAAAAACAATAATTTAAAAAATAGATTTCAGACTGACAAGGCCACAGTATAGAAATGGGCTATAATGATGTGAAAAGTTCCAATATGGGAGTGAAAATCATGCACATTTACACACATTCTGTAAATATTTCACCATTTAGATGTTGAGTTTAGGGGTTAATAATAATGAATTGAATTACTATATGAACAGTACTGTAAATAAACTGAATTCCAAGTGAGGTCAATAAAACTGTTCCTAACACTGCATTGAGGAGGTGGTCCCAAATATTTGAAAATGCTATTCCCATGCCATAAATAACTTACTCTTTTGATTTAGATAAATGTATGTTGTTAGCTTTTACTCTAAATTTTGACTGCTTTCCTGGATCCTAAGGCTTGAGAAGACCCTGTCCTGTATGTATCAGAAATGACAGTTTAATATGTCCTGCCTGTTGTTATGACCTTCAGACAGATTGTTTTTCTGTGGTCATAACTGAAATTAATATAAAATACTGTCACATAAATAGAGTAAAAATTGTCTTGGGTTTATGCAAAGAAGCCATGAAAGAAGACGGCTACACAGAGCAGGATGAGTGCGTTTGCGTTGACGATGTTCCTCCACATTGGGCGTTCTGATGTGTCTGTTAGCTTTCTCTTCAGCTCCTCCTCTTCCTCTGGAGTCAGCTTCACAGTGTTCTTGCTCTCATCCAGGCCACAGAAACACATGACCGCCTTCTTACACAGGCCGGGGTTCTCCTCTGGTTCTAGAGAGTGAACAACAAGCATGTTTTTGAGTTGTGTGAAGGTCACAATCATAGGCTAAACACAAACCTAATGAGTTTTATTTATAATATACAGGGCTAAACCAAGGAATACTACTAGGATTCACTGGGGACTGAACTTTCAACAAGACCACGAGCTATGGAGCAATTGACTGACAGTTTGCAATGTAAATATCAGACTTGCAAACTGGACTTACTATATTAAACATGCCATTGAAGGTTAGTAAATTACAAACAGAAAAATGACTAGTGCATGGCTTTGGTTTTATATTGATTACCATCTATTTCCATGTTGTTGTCGTCTTGATTATCAATCCAGTCATCCTGTTCAAGGTCGATCCTCTCCTCAGTGTTGTGCCTCAGACTCCAACACAGTCGATACAACTAGGCAATAAAAACATTAAATATATATTTTAATATGGCATTTTTAAAATAAATAGATCAAAAACACTCTATTTTGATCTCAGAGCTGACACGTACATGCTTGTCATCAATGGGCTTGGTCATGAGGGAGATTCCCAGAATGAGGATGCAGGACACCGTAAACAGAATGATGCTAAAGTAGAGATAGTGGACGCCACAGATGATGGTGGGACAATTACTGGGGCTCACACAGCTGCCCGTCCCAAAGGCAAACTCTGCAATCATTCGGGACAGACCAATGGCCAGGCCTATTGTCAGGCCGTAGAAGGCACCCTGAAACAAAAAGAAAACCCTTTAAGTTAATACCACTGTTGTATGGGACCAGATAGGAAAACACACATGCAGGCCAGGTATGAGAAACAAAACAAAAAACTAAAGTCAAAAAGTACCAAATACTGCATGTTACTAGACTTGGTCAAACTTACAAGCCAGAGTATATCACATGTAATCAACTAGTATTTCAGTAATCAAAAAGGACTCAATTTAAACACATTATAGGGTCCAGTTAAGCAATTACCCAAATACAGCCACTGGGATTAAATTTGACAGGTCTGCTTTAGTCACTGATTTGCTTCCTGGTAATTTAGTGAGCGATAACGTTAGTTATTGAGTACTGATAGCCTTGAATATGAACTGTGTAGCGGTTTGCACTGTGGGAGACAGTAAAGGCACATCTGATCTTTTCTTTCATTAAGGTTTTTGGAAATGCACAGTACAGACATATTATGTTTTTTGTACTTAACACTATATTCTTTTCCATATAAGCTGATATAATAGAAAGAATTTAATGATCGCCTCAATGAGCTCTTGTAGGCTAACATTTATTACTTTATAGTGACTACCTGCTCAGTGATGATTCAAGAGAGGCATGTTTAACATTTAATGTTCAAGAGTTTAACAAAGTGTGTAAGTGAGAGTACATTATATATGTGTGTTAATGCATTATTCACAGGCTCATTGACGCGCTTGCAGAAGATGGCGAGCATGAAGACAGCAGCCACTGGAGGTGTCAGGTAGCTGGTGATGGATTGAATGTAATCAAAGAGCTGGCCACTCTGAGCTGACTGCACCACTGGGATCCAGGCAATACTCACACCAATCAGAGCTAAGATGAATACTCTACAACAGACAAGCAGCAGATTTCAAATACTGTTTTGTAGTCTTTTTGGCACTTTACAGCACAAACATTGATTAAGAACGATAATATATGATGTTAATATGTTAACATATGTTCAGGAGCTGAACCACGCCTCAACTACCTCTGCAACACACCTTCACCTCACGTTAACCACATGTTTTTGTTTCAAGTTTTACTGGCCTCTACAACAACATCAAAACAGAGTTTGTGTGGCCTGCTGCACCACCCAAAAACTATGGGTCACACTGATAACCCACAAACTCTAATTTGATGTTGCTGTTAAAGTCAGGGAAGGGACTAAAGCAAAATATCACATCTACTCGATTATCTACTCTTTTATCAAAGAACAGAGTAATATTGATAATTTTAAAAACATTTTAACAACCTCTACATAAGATTTCTATTGAATTGATTTGGTTCTAATTGATGACCTTGATGCCCTGTGCACTGTGACAAGATAAGCTAAAATGTTATTACACCACAAAAGACATATTATTTGGCTCTATTCTAAACTGTCACAGACAAAAGTGTGGAGAACTACCTTCCAGCGATCATAAGCTCCCTCTCGTTGGCAGAGCGGCGTATCTTGGTGTAGATGTCCATCGTGAAAAGAGTTGAGGCGCTGTTGAAGATTGAGGTGAGTGAGCTCATGAGAGAGGCCAGCATCACAGACAACATCAGACCTCGCAGCCCTGAAATACATGCAAAAGGTCAGAGAAACAGAAAAGGATAGCATTTTCAGGTTATTTTTTTCAACCCACCATTAGGCATAAGGTCCACCACTAATTTGGGATATGCAATGTTGGTGCAGCCCACACTGGCCCCACAGAAAGCTTCACACTGTTTTGGATCCACACAAGCAACTTCATCTGAAACAACAGTAAAAGGTTTAAAAAGTGCATTGGTGCAAATTTCTTTTTTAGCACTGAACCACATTTACCAGGGTAAAGGATCCTGCTGATCATGCCAGGGAACACCATGAGAAACATAGGCAGGAGCTTGAGGTAACCACACAGGATACAACCTCCTTTTACATGAGACAAGTTCTTGGCAGAGAGGCAGCGCTGCACAATGACCTAATAAACATAAGCGTGTTTTAAAATATTGGCATAGTTTTATATTTACAAACCTAATATAAACGTAAACACATTATCTATTTCATTGTCTAACTATTAACCGTGTCAAACCAAACAGTAGATGCACAACAATTTATATCTAGATTTACATAAATAACTTACAAAAAGTATATTTAGCTTGTGTTTTGATCATTTTAAATTATTTACAGACCATTAAAAATATGTTCTAATCTTATCTGCATTACTGTTTAAGTAAAAGCATGGTTGTCATGTGCACTCAGGCAACACCACACCAGATAAAAGCATCCACAAATCAATTGGATGAGCTCCTCACTCGCTTTATGACAATCACTTAGACGTATGCTCAGTCATCATCATTACACGACTCACCTGGTCAGTGCACCAGTACCAGGTGGCCTGAATGGTGAGGCCAAATATCAGCCCGGGCCACGGGAGGTCACCGGTGATTGCATCCCTGAAAATATGGAAGGAATCTGCGCGGGGCTCGTAGCATTTCTCACTGATGTTAGCAGTAATCGAGGGCACAGCCATCATGTAGCGCTTCTCGAACTGCTCATACCCTCCCACTTCATTGAAGGCTACACAGAGGGCATTTCAGGTCATATTAGACAATTTAAACTAGCTTAATGTAAATTATTATAATGAATATGAGGATCAGGATGAAAATAACATATTACCAAAGCCCATAAGGATGAATGATCCAACAATCATAATAATGGTCTGTAACGTGTCTGTGTAGATCACTGCAGCTAAGCCACCTGCAACACAAACATAATGCTGATTGCTGGAGCTTATGCATCATCTTCATCATCTTTCAACAGTTGCAAATTACTCTCTCTAGTGGTCCAATATGATAAAACAAATAATTCTGTCCTTCAGGACTTCCCCGAGCTGACCTAAAACTGTTACGTTTTTAACATACAAATAGATTAAAGGATACCTATAATGCTAACTGATATTTTCTGAGCTTTCACTTTTCACTTACTATCACGGATCACCCCCAAAATTGTATAAACTGGTCTTTGTGCATTTTCTGACCATCTCTGAGAATTCCATTCAAATCGGTTAAAAAAAATCCTGGTGATCCATATAACTCAATTGTTCCTTGTGTCATTTCTGACGTTCCCTGAAAATTCCATCCAAATCTGTTGTTTTTGAGCTTACAGACAAATGGACAAATGCTACAGAGTATATTCTATGTCCAGTGTTATGTCAGAATCACCCTATTACCATAAAGTTCAGTACAAGCATTACTACAGCAACAGAAGGCCAGCTCCTGCTTATCACAGTCACGGGAGATTAACTACAATAACATATAGCCATTAAATAAGACACAACTCTGCATATGAACTCAGAAAGACTTTAACCCCAGACTTACTGTGATTCATAAAGCTGAGATAAGACTCCAAGCTTGTGTGAGTTTAGAGCAATAAGAAACTCATGTTTATTGTACCTGTCACAGTGTACAGTGCTGTAATTGCCAGCAGAGCAATAACGGCCAAGTAGATGTTGAGTCCCAGAGCCTGGTTGATAAAAATGGCGCCAGAGAACATATCTGCCTGGAACAGAGTGAGAGAGGATGCACTTACAGTAACATACAGTACTGATTAATGATTTAGGCAGGTCTTACAAAATGCACGCTTATTGTCTTGGCTTCTAGTTAATGACTATCTTCACCTGATCTCATCATTGGGTCTTTATGGGATTTGCAGACAGAAAAATATGAGCAGCCAACAACCACTAATAAAACAGTGGGAAGAAGCTACATCTTTAAAAAGTAGTACACGTCTACTGTATGTTTGGAAGCATGTCTTTAAGCCTAAAACATCAAACTTTAAATTGCATTGCATTGGATTTTGACTTACTGAGATCTTTGTGAACACATAAAGAAAGAGTGACAGCACTGACAGATAGATGCGGATACGCTGGCCTCCAAACCTTTTTTTCAGATACTCAGGCATTGTCACCACCTAAAGACACACACCATCATAATGCAATGTAATATGAACATTATTAATATGGAGTGTTTGAGTTGGATTTACCCCAGCTTTAATGTAGATGGGTACAAAAAGCCATCCAAGAATGACCACCACAATAAGGGCCTGCAAGAAACAAAGAATCATCAGTGGTCATGTAGGAATACAGCCAGTGTTTAACCCTAATCTGTGATAATCTATCTAGTTTACCCTAAAGACATAGTTAAAATTAAGTCTTAAGTTATAAAGACATTTGTGTAAGTGACTGGTATAGATATTACTTACATTCCATTCAAATCCACCAATAGCTATACCTGCTGCAGCCGCTGTACCTGCAATTCCTACAAAGTGGCCACTGCCAATGTTGCTGGCAAAGAGGGATGCTCCTATCTGCCAAGGGACAATGTGAAATACTTCTATTAGTAAATATGCATTTTCAGACACTGCCATTAGGAAAACCTTACTGTCACACTTTTAGACACCAGCAATTAGCACTAGCTCATTAAAAAATACAAAATATAAATAGGTCTACGTGTGGATTTCAGTAATTTTCTGGACAGATGAATACTTACCGGCCACCACACCATACTCCTCCCAGCCAGGAAGAACCCACCTACTGTGGCCCGGTTGGTTCGGACCATAGCCTGCAACAGAACACAGCAGGTTTAGTAAGACAGCCTAGTACAGACAGGTATTAACTGAGCAATTTAAGCTGTGGAATGCAGGGCTTCAGATATATAGTCAAATTAACTATAAAATTCATTATAATTTTAATCTTAACTTTTTTAAAGACACATGGCATGTCTAAAGGCTAAAGTAACTGATACAATAAAATAATTGTGGGGTGGCCATTGAGTAACTTGTGATTGCACAATTTCAATTAAAGGCCTGATACTTTCATGTGTACATTTTACAAACTATGTAACACTGTTTTAGATTATGCACTGTATGCTGTGGTAAACTTTAGAAACTGATTAGTTATATTTTTCCATTGTTAAAGATACATGTTCTACTCTTTCTACAGTAAAAGGTATACCTCACACTCGTGAGTTAACAATTCACAGAGACAAGGATATATTCAATGGTCAACTTACCCAGACTCCGACGGCCAACACAACCACAAAATAAACCACAATGACGGATATGTCTGCTGCATTGTTGAGAACCACTTTTCCTGTGCCATTTCTAACAGTCCTGACGTAGGAAAACCCAAAGTAATCTTGAGACATCTTTTAAATTGGCTGAGCATGGAATTAGAATGCTACAGGTCTGTCCAGGACCACATGCACCTGTGACTGTGAGGCTGCTCATGGGAGTTGTGTCTTTAAAAGGTGTCTGTGATACACGTGGGACACGTAGGATTGGGAGGATGGGTCATAAAAATGGAAAACCAGATTTCCATACTACAGTAGGGTTTTTGTTCATTGAAAAATGTTGACTACACAACTAACTTATGCATTAATAGAAAAAAACACTTTAATTAGTGGTGGTGGATGTGAATGTGCTAAAATGTGTAACCATTCAGCAAATAAAGTAGTTATCAATTAACTAGGAAGGAAGGAATAGGTAAAACATGTTTTTTTACACATGTAAGCACACATGTAAGCACACATGTAAGCACACATGTTAGCACACATTCAAGTAATTTGAAGATTCTCTTATTTTTGTCAATCAATCAATCAATCAAATCTTTCCAATCTTGTATTATGTGTAAAATATATGCAGTTATGTGTTTTTTCAGAAAATTATGCTTTTGAAACATTGGTCTAGTAAAGAAGATGCAACCAATGACCAATGACCATGTCTATTTACTGTAAGCATCATGTTATACTGGTCCCAGTTCAAGTCATTTGACTTTTACTGTGAGCAAATGTTGTAGGTGATCAGTGGTTTGGTAATGCTTATTAAGTTTAAATTGCAACATCTTTAATGTCACTAATAAGAATTTGACAGAATTATCAGTCATCCACTAGATGGCTCCATAGGACAGTTAAACTATTAAAGCTTTGATGGCACAAATTAATTAAGTTTTCATCAAACATTATGTGCATTGTACGTTTTTATGTACTTTTAGAAAACTTTTTTGACAAATAAATTGTACAGAACAAATAGACTTTATGTAGACATAGTATGTTCAATAATTGTCTTTACAGCATGGCAGTAACTTCACCAAGATCCATGACGTGCTCATTCTGCTTAAGCACTGTAGTGCCTTTAATGCGATATTGTCATGCTTTTCTCTCTATTTCTATGTTGACTGTCATGTTCAAGGTTATAAAGCACTGACATGCTGAAGCTGGGGCGACAACAAGACATCATTCCAACAGGAGGAATGATTTGGACACTAAGATGGTAATAAATAAGATATATTCCTAATCACTTATACTGACATTATAACACAAATGTATGGGACCATATTGTATAACCATTCATATGTTATGATGACTTATATTGCTGTTTGCTGTTGTAACACATAACTCTCCTAAAGGTGTAGGAGTGACTTGGTGGAGTTATCAGACTGGTACTGTTATAAATGGCTGCTTGAAATTTCTAAATGGGGACAATCGATATTCACTTGAATGAGAATCAATGACTGGAATGAGGCCAGAGCTCTGTGCAGATTAAGGCCCAGCGCTCACACTGTAATTTCAGCCCTGAGTTTAAACCCAACAGGACATTTCACAAAAAACACTAAAGTCCAGGCAGCTCAAATTTTCTGACTGTGTCGATTTGTGAGGTCCTTGCAGAGTGGTTTGTGTTCACCTGATATCTTGGCGCAGCAAAAAACAACACAAACACTGCTGATTGCTGGAAGAAAAAAGTATGGAATAATACTGGTTCTGTCTTTGGCAAAGAGATCGCTGATGAAGTGTCCAGTAATTAACACTGACACGGCTGTTTGTTACCTCAATATGTAATTCAGAAACTGCTGCAGAAGGGTGTATACAGAGAGAAAGGCAATACTGCCACACGGCTGGTCTGAAAATAATTGTGGACATGAATGTACAATTTCTAAGCTAAAAAGACAAAGAAATAATTACATATTAAATTTTTTTAAATATAATTGCAAAAATCAATAAGGTTATCAAGCCGCAGCGGTGGTGCAGTGGGTAGATGCTCGCCCTTCAACTGGAGGGTCGGTGGTTCGAGTCCCCGCCTGTGCACACGCTGTCAGGCCCTCCCGTGGACCCACCACCCGCGGGATCAGGGAGTTCCCTGAGACTGCTGCCTCTGCCTAGTTTCAGTCAAGCGGAAGAAAATGGATGGATGGATGGAATAAGGTTATCAAATGTTTTTCTTTTATTGTACAGCCCTAATGTACAATAGTATTTCATTCAATTTTTAAATCTCAGTAATAATTCATTCAGTTCAGCTTATGCCCACAACTTTGTGCCTGCAACCTGGACTGTTATTCACTATAGGCTGACACAGACAGAGATACACAGGCAACCATTCACGCTCACATTATCTCCATACAGGCAATTTAGAGTAATTACTTCTCCTAACATATACAACAACAATAACTAACTTATATTAGTGTGAGTCAGAAGAACAGGTGAGTGCTCAACCTGTTTACAATAGGATTTAAATTTTAGCTTAACTTTACCACAGTAGCAGACAACAAAAACAATGTATATCAAAAATAATGTGTTATTGTTAGACTTGGGTGGCGGCAAAATCACGATATTGTCCTTCTGTACTGTTAATCCATACACATCAGAGTATGGTGTGTGCTTTTTAGAATCACATGTGGAGCCGAGAATCACATGTGGATCCCAAGAGCATATAATTTAGAAGAAATGAGGCGCCACAGCAAGGATAGTGACTTTCTATAGACTACTACTATTTTCATACATTTACTGTAATCAATGATCAGTGGTAAAAGACGTGTCAGAGTTCTAAGGCTGGAATAAATGATGTGCCACAATGAATGAGTTGTAACCACACCACACAGCTCAAGGGCATTGATTTTAGTGGGTGTGGGGTCTGTGGACTGAAAGCACAGTTAAAGCTCAGATCAACACACCTAATTTACTTTTATTATCCCATTATGGCTGCACAGTTGTAGCTGTATGCTGAAATCAAAAGCAGTTGAATACCTTTTAAAAGCATATACTCAACTAATTAAGGTTACTAGCAATACAGGCAAACAAGTTGAAAGGGTTGAATCCCATAGGGCATCTCAACATCTCATGCTTTGAACTGATAATTGCGGAAGGAAGCACTGGCTCACACGACATTCAAACATCTCCCCATACATGTTTAATTGGGTTGATGGCCCTAAATGCCATGGCATATGATTCCACTTATCAAACCATTTAACGACTCCTAGTATCCTATAGACATGCTTAAGGGGGAACCCTTATTATATCATTGCTCTAATAGGTCATACGTCTTGTAACCACAGAAAAGCCTATTTAGGCAGAAGGTCTAAACTTTGGACTGTGTCGTGATCAAGCAACCACAAGGGGGCGCATTGACACATAAGTCTGACAGAGGTAAATATTGCAGGCAATTCACTTTGTATTAGTACTTTGAATTAACTTTATTGTCAATTTGGGCAATTTGTCTTGGGCTACAGTGTGCAGCTAATACGTTCTATTTTGGGATAGAATAGAATTATTATTAAATAGACTATACCCAAATTATGCTATATACATTTAAGCTCTATATATCACTCAATAGAATGTGCATTTTTGACGGAAATTGTTTTAAAGTGACTATAAAGGTCAAATGAAAGCTAAGGATAAACTGTACCAAGTATACAGTGAAATGTCTAGATAGACTAGAGATACATTAATTAAGTTTGATTATTTTCAGCTGTGAGGCCAGCCCTGTCTCTGGGATAGGCTACTACGGGCTTATACGGGGCTCTTCTATTTCTTTATACTATAAACCAGCATGAAAGTGGTAATATGAAGAGAATATTTAATATTTTCCTTTCCTCACTGCGCTGACATGATTTATTCTATGTTTATGTTTCCATTCCTCTCCATTTCAAACCCAACAATTCACAGCATCAGTACATAGGCGATGAGTTCTATTGAAAAGGCTGAGGAGAGAGTGCACCAGTTTCCCCATCCAGTACAGTAAGCAAACACTTTTCAGAGGTAAGTAGGTATATTTCTTTTCTGTTGTGATATGAATAAATGTGTTTCTAATGAGGTTGTGCCATCAAAGTTGACTCAACACAAAAGCAACTAAAGGTATGTGTGGCACCCTGGTTTCATTTGGGTTAATTTAGTCCAAAGACTGTACCCCCTAAACATTTTTTTGTTATTTCTCTCATTGGTATGTGTTACTGGTTCATAATATTACATTTAATT
>JAVQKC010151061.1:0-13384 GCA_036025475.1 Philypnodon macrostomus | reverse complement strand
TGTTAATTCATAGTTTTGATGCCTTCAGTGTGAATCTACAATGTCAATAGTCATGAAAAGAAAGGAAACTCATTGAATGAGAAGGTGTGTCCAAACTTTTGGTCTGTACTGTATATGATTAGTTGGTGTGAGGGAATAGGCTGCAGATGATATGGTTGCATGGAGACAGATGATCAACTGTGGCATTCCCAGAAAGTAGTGGGGAATGCCTATGGACAGTATTTGATATATACCACCAATCCAACATAGAGCATTGTACAATGTCATATGGCTGCACTAATATATTACAGTAATAAGAATACTCATTTTATGTGTAGAGCTGTTTGTAAGGACATTTGCAACAGAAATGGGCATTGTATAAATTACATATTTCATTTAGTTCAAAGTGGGGCACGTGGACAGGGAACATTGAAAACGAGAACATTATGTAGTTGTTAGAGTTTTATGCTGGAACATGGGTCAAAGGAGCATTGAGTCTTTCTTATTGAATGATGACTTACTGTATACTTCTTTTTTTTTACATTTATCCATATGCATAAATGAGGGAAACGTGGTGAATGCAAACATGTAAACGTAAGGCGTATGCTAAACTGCTTAGTCATACCTAATAGGACGTGACACGTTTGTTTATTAATAACTTGCTCAAACATTTGTGTCATACATTTCAGAATAACTTTTAAATAAAGACCTATTCTTAACACTGCGAGGAGTCAACAAATTGTGAGTGCAAACACAATTACTGAAACAGATGGTGTGGGCTCGGATGGTAACGAGCTTCTTACTTCACTACCTGCTTCTTTTTATAGCCTCAGTGTAAAACAGTCTGTGTATGTGTCAGGCGCTTTGCTAATTATGCTTATCATGAAAAATTGAGCTCTTGTTCAGTCGAGTCGCAAACACAATTTTTTACCAAATGCACGGTATAAGTAATGCATGATGTATTGTGTACTCAAGTTTGCAGTTATCTGAAATGTAAATACAAGCAGACTCTAGTCATTTAGGGAAACTACTTCTGACTTTGTGGTAAATGTGAATTCTATTGCAATCTCCAAAGTTTTTTAAAGGTATTTCTGTAGCTATAGTGAAATAGTGACTTTGGACCACTAAGAGCAGGGGTGTCCAAACTATGGCCTGGGCGCCAAATGCAGCCAACAAAGGCTTACCTCTCAATTGGCCCAGATTATCTTTTTGCTTTTTACATCTGAACATGTGTGTCCAGAAAACGGATTCAACCGAAGGGGAAGTGAAATCAGCCACCTCAGAGAGTGGCCCTCCTGGGGATTAATGTTTGACAATGTGGCCCTCAGTGAAAAACACTTGGACACCCCTGACTAAGAGAGTTTGTATATTATTTGAACCAATGCGGATATAAGCATTCAATAACCTATTTTACTTAATCCCTCCTCTGTGCATGTTCAAACCATCTCTGGACATATCTGGCTGTATCTCCCAACATATATATATAACTCTAATAACATTTGGCTACCATGCAGACTTTCACAAAAGTTCACTAGATTATCTAATATTGATATTATACCCTGTAGATATGTGCAGCAAGAACCAAGCTATTTAAGTGGAAACAGCTGTTGATATGAATTCTAGTCTAAACCAACTTTTAGTACTTAAAGAATTAACATCAGCAAAATATGAAACCCAGTATATACTTTTAATATACAGTAGAATCTGTGCAGGTGCCTAATGTGTCAGAAATGTGATGACTGCAGTGAATTACATTTTTGACTATATTTTGACATCCCTGATCATAAAGCCTTTGGAGAGTTATTAATTTTTGCCTTTCTTTTGAGGATCACAGTCAATTCTCACACATTGATGTAGGTACAACATTTCACACACTTTTCAAGTTTAAATGAGTACTTCCAAGATTTTTTGAAACTTTTTGATAATGTACTTCTAGTGGTTAATGGATTTTTAAAAACCTTATTTTAATATACAATTCTGATCAATTCATTTGAATATTTCCGGATGGAGCTATGTTATTATATTGTGTCTTTTTTCTAAAAAAGGATGTGTATGAGTCCACTTTCCCGCATCATTACTTGGATGAGTTAGCATTTACACTAACCTTTTAGTGAGTTCAAATTACATTGTTATCCAAAGTTTGGTTATAAATTAACTGGCTTTTCACCTGGAGGAGAAAGTTGGAAATAAACTTTAGAATAAGTTGTCCTCGACTTCTTGGTGATGAATGATTTCTTATGCATGGATTCTTATGCATTACAATAATACAGGAGCAAACTTTTCACACCAGATTTCAAAAGATTAGCCACGACCACTATACCACCATATACCACCATAAACCACCATATACCACCATATGCCACCATAAACCACCATATACCACCATATACCACCATAAACCACCATAAACCACCATACCACCATATACCACCATACCTTTACCCCAGCTTGAGAGACTCTGCCCAAACCTTTTTTACAAATGTGTTCCTGAATGTTTTTTTTTTTTTAACTCAAGCTCACAGTGACAATAATAATAATAACACAATGAGCTCAGTGTAGCTCTGCTTGAATGTGTTACTAGCAGTTACTGATTTGCTACATACAAAGTAAAATCTAAACAATGCTTGAATGTGAAGCATAAAAAAGACCACTAATTCCAATTTTGCAAGTCAGATTTATGTTTTTTTTTTTTGGGGGGGGGGGTATCATTGTTATGAAATACAATCGAAAAAGTGCCATTGATGCATTGGGGTTTGTCATCCTACTTCAAGTAAAGTTGAGTTAACATGCAGTCCTTCACATCCAGTTCTACAAAGCCAGTTGAATTTAATAGTAATCCATGTGTACCTTTATCAGATTAAGTGGTATAACAAGCCAGATTATTGCCTTAGAGGTTTCTGTGAGTACCTGTACTGAGAACAAAATGCATATATATATTTCGAGTCTTTTGTTTGTCCCTTTTTTGTTCCTGTAGAAACCTTACCGATCCTATTCCAGATACCTTTCTCTGTGGCTAGATTTAAAAGCTTTGTCTACCTCAACAAAAATGCATTGATTCTGTGAGGTGCTTCTACACTACCATAAACATAATTATAGCCAACATTACGTCCCATTCACGCTAATGGTTTCTCTTAAATCTCCCACACAGCACCTTCAGATGAGCAAGTGTCCCCAACTTTATTAACGAATGCCTTCCTATAATTGATCACTATTGTTAAACTAATGGAATTTTTAATTAATATCAGTCAGCTTGAATGAGTGAGGCTCCGGTCCCATTGTTATGAGCATTTCTTTTCCCATAAGTGTTTGAATTGATTTGCAGGTGCCTCTCCTGGGCACTGCTATTGAATAAACAGCAAAATGTGAGAAATGGCTGCTTTTTGCTTATCACTCATAAAGGTGCTAAGTGAAAATCCTTGTTAAAAGTAGATTTAAATGCTAATTTATGCTGTGGTACACGCAATAAATATAGCTGCCCTTTCAACGCAGGGTTAATGCACTTTTAGTCCACAGACACACTTGGTATTGATTAGTGTTGTGAGTTTAATTATTGCTGTGTATATGTTGTGACAGCAATACAAAGCAGTCTGTGAGCAGTTCATATTAGGGCATGCATTTTACATTAACAACCTGCCATTATTCAAACTTTGAACATAATTTATATTGTTAAGTCCCCTTCGGCAGCTCAGACACTGGCCCTTACAATATAAAAAAAAAACAATGCTTAAACAAGGGATGAGCAAGAAAGCCTTTACAATGGTAAAAATAATCCACTAAGATTTGGGCTACAGTCTTCACAACCAGTCCATACTTTCAATGTGTCCTTGGGCAAGATATTAATGATCTTAGTGTGAATGTGTTGGGGGATATTGATGACTGCTTGTGGCTTGAGGTACCCAACCTTTGACCCAATCTTTTAATGGTACTACAATGTTTGTTTTAGCAAAACATAATATCATTTTTAGCAGGGGTAAAAAAATGAACTTATAAATATATGATAAAAAAAAATAATAATATGTAAAGGAGCACATAATCACCCTAAATGCTACTTATAATATTAATGCTACTTTTTCTACTTGAGTATTTACTTACCTTATTCCTACTTTTTTCTTGTTTCCACAATATAAATTATGAAATGACTTTGTGCTGAGTGAGACAGGTGTCGAAATGCCCTCAGACAAACTAAGCAATCTAAAATAATTGGTCCTTACTAAGCACTGCTGGGGTCCTTTACAATGGCTAATATCCCGAATTGTGGGGAAGTGTTGATTCAGCTCTGTTAGGTACAACTCTATCTGCTTGTTATTCTGTCCTACTGCGGGAGACGGACCAAATAAGATCTCGTAATACAATGCAACCGCAAAAACTGGAAAGTGTGGGGCCAAAACACGACCGCAAAACTTTGTCTACAATCGTTGTTGGTGGTGTTTTTTGGGTTTTTTTACCCCTTGCAGGCATTTTCTATTGGATCACATTGAGCTGCACAGGTGTTTACGCCGCTCTGTTTCTCGTCAGCAGTCTGTTTATTGGAGCCGAAGTGGAACAGCTAAAATAAAAAAAATGAAAAAAAGGTGGAAGAAGTTAACTCACGATTGTTGCAGCGGTCCATCTGCCAGTCTATTTCTCTTGTCGGTGTTGTTGTGGGGGAAGTTATAAAGTATGTGTCTAAAGGCAAATATTTCATTCAGATAGTCTCTACAGCCAGTCGATATGTCACATCTGAATGATTTCTCTCATTTGGCTACCTGGATAATTGCAAAGTGCTGGAAGTGACTTGATTGAGATGAGTTTTCACGCAGTCTAAAAAGAAAAGTTTCTAGTAATTGCAGTATATAGAGACAATGGGGTAGATTAGATATTCAAATAAATGGGGGTGTATAGTATAGTTGGGCAGTATATGGACTGATATTATATAATGCTAAGGTGGCCTGTGTACTTGTTGGGGCAGTCTAGATGTAAAAAATAGTGTGTTTGAGACCAGAACAGTTAATGGTTTGTGCATTACCAAGCTGGAATCAATACTTCTGTCAATGTCCAATAAGTTACTCTGTTAGTTAACCCATCAAGCCATACCCATTTACCAAAGTGAAGTGGGTCTAGGTCTATTTTTAGACTAACAATTTCTAGTTAAATTCTGTTTATCACAAACATTCATTTGACAAGGGAAAAAAAGCATATGCCGTACAGAAACAATCAGCATAGTTGGGCACAATAGTAGTTAGCTACGCACTCTCAATGCAATACATATTTTATTACTGGTCTCATTAACTATGCCAAGCCTGAATTAAAGCGGCTTGAAGCAAAATAGTCCATCATGTATCAATATAAGACATTTGAGAATGTGTTTTAGAAGCACAGGAAACCGTAAAGTAACAGTCAAAATGTTAAAAGTTTCTAAAGTTCACCTGAGGCCACCAGCACACTATAGCGATCCCACTGACAGCTGCATGGCTCTTGAGTGAATCTGGTTCTGCGGGTAATTGCCATTATGTTGTGATCATCTGGAGATAGTGAGAACCTTTTGTAAACCAAAAAGACCCAAGCTCACTTTTATTGAGGCTTAAGCCTAATTCTCACCTACAGACATGTCAGACATGGCCTTTCACACAATCCCTGATGTGGCTCGGAGCAGACTCTGTACCAGCGGAAAGAAAAAACTCTTTCACCAGCTTTGGCTTTATACGGACTTCTTTTATTCCTCCTCCAACTAAAAATGACTTTCCAAAATGCCATATCCACCCTCCACACTACTGTTAACGCAGTGATGTTTGAATATCATAACATTTCAGTGCATGAGTAGTGAAAAGAACATAAAGCCCTATCTACATTTGCTGTTCACAGTTGCCTAAAACACCATTTAACTTTGCACAAAACAGACATGTTATTTAAAAAAGAGTGCTTAATGTACAATGAAGAATAGTGTTAATGTAAGTAAAGGTAACTATTTTCATTTTTCTAAATCATGTGGTTTGGAAGTAGAAGTCACTATGTCTATTGTCTGTGCTGTACTCTAAAACTGTCCCTCCAAATTGGATTCTATATTACAAAAAAAATGATTTTCAATTAGTTTTTCTATATTTATTTCTGTAATAATGCTACATATAACTTAATTAATCTTTTCTTATATCTACCTACCACACACCATGTTCTTTTACCCATAGCCATCACAATCTGGCAGTGACACAATAATCACTGATGTGTTTCACCTTATAACCTTTTTCTTCATGCATTGGCCACTGTGTTTTTAAATAAAACCTCTGGAGTCTAAAGCATGTTTTCTCCATCAGAAAGACTTACCGCTCTCTCCTCTGCTCCCCTTAGGTCTCATATTCTGACCTGAGTGCTCCGTAGTCACTGGACTGCATTGACTCTGCACTTGTTTGTAGCGGTACATCAATCATCGAACTCTGTGGCTGTTGTTTGATATATGCTGGGAGCTGAACCGAATCTTATGTATTCAACCTATACTTGTATGCATTCATGGGCTTTCTATAGGACTACATTTTTCTTCCTTTCTTTATTCCATGATTTCAAACAAATGTGTATCGTACAGAGCCAATGCAATTACAACCAGGGACTGCTGAATGGAGGTAATATATTATCTATCTATGCAGGCAATCAAAACATCATTAAAATTCGCCCGCGGGTAGAGGCAGGTAAAAACCATGTTTCTTCCACCCTTAAATGGAACATGTTTATAACACAATAAGGTATAGAAAAGAGGATTCATGGCATATATTTAACAAACAAAATTTGATTCAAATGATCTTTACATTTTAACCTGCTATGTAGAAAATGTCGATTACAAAACACATATTATTAAACATGTAAGGCCTATAATGCAAAGCAACTCTTTGGAGCCAGTATGTTACAATGGTGGCCGCGGCGGTGGTGCAGTGGGTAGATGCTCGCCCTTCAACCAGAGGGTCGGTGGTTCGAGTCCCCGCCCGTGCAAACGCTGTCAGGCCCTCCCTTGGACCCACTACCCATTTAGACTGCTGCCTCCGTGACCCAGTTTCGGACAAGCGGAAGAAAATGGATGGATGGATGTTACATGTTACATACTGTGCTCCATGTACATTTACAATACACATGTGACAGATGAGCTTCTTACAAAACCAAGACACCTTTGCATAAACAGTGCAAACCTGTTTATCCTCACTGATTTCAGAGTCTGTGAGGGGGAGGCACATTTTCACATTATTCATACTCTCTGAATCTACATTCCAGATTTCTGCACTGTTTGCAAGATACCATGTCACCCGTGTACTAAAAATAATCGCAATTCATTTGAAAAGCAATGACTTATGGGTTCGGGGTGAGAATATTATTATGCCGCACGACGTTTGTGTGAACCGGCCAATTTTCGCTGCACCCCCAATTACTCCGAGCTCGTGTCTGCTCGTCTCCAGTAGTTTTCGAACCAGGACCAACAAGAGTTATTTTTATTTATTTATTTATTTTGGGTATTTTTTTTACAGCTGCGTTTGGAAAAACCCGTCTATCCTCAATGGCTGCTACTTGTGGGTTCAGTGGAAAATTCTACAAGTAAATGAACATTTAGCAATGAGCTGGGAAGAAAGAGTAAATTACTGAAAGAGACAAGATTAGCATTGGTTAGTGCACGGATGACGCCACATTAAAGCAGGCTAAATTAAGTAGAAAAATTAATTATGCTTGCCGCTTTTAAGGATCAGCTGCTAAATATAGAAAACATACAGACATTAGATTGTCAGGACTGCCAGAATTTGAGCCCTTTGTCTGAGTAGGCTCCAAGATGTTCCAGTCATTCACTTACATTAACTTTGCACCATGTGAGCTTAGTGCAGTGATTCTCAAGTGGGGTGTTAGGGCCTAAGATTGGGCCACAAGGAGGTTGAATATACAGTTTGTAAACAGACCATTACATAAAATAGCAAAACAGGTTTCAAAATATACAGTTCTTGTGAGTTAGATTTTAGATTTGACTTTGGAACAATAAAATGGCCTGACATAGACATTATATCTCACCGTAAGTTATACGAAATGTGAGGTTGGCTAAAGTATGATTCGATTGTAATCTTCCAGTCCAGATAACCAGACCCATATATTTTGTAAGTACAGTAATACATGGATCAGGGACCTCCCTCATTGTATTTATATAGTACAAGTAAACACAAAAATGAGGCTGGAATTGCCATGGTACCAAGTGGCATGTTGCCGATTGTGCACACATTAATTGCTTTATCACAGCATTTACAGTCTCCAAAGGGTTCCCTCACGGACTGACATGTTTAATCATCTTTAGGACGAATATCTGATGATGAATTTGTTTGTTTGGCAGAAAACAATTGCCACAATGACAAAATGGTTGACACTACTGCTGCTGGCTAAACTGTTATTTCGAATTTAACATTAATGTAATTGTGGATGATGATTCTTGCCTTGAACTCATTTTGGGCATATTTACATAACTAAATCCATTGGCTTGTCCAGGGGTGTCAAACTCAATCACAGATGGAGTCAAAATTTAAAAGATCTGTTTAGTTCAACATTTATCGAACATATTAATACAGACCATGTTTTCTGTCAGAAACGCATCTAAAATATTAGTTATTCATATATTATTCAGCCACTCTCCTTTTATATGAACATGCAACAAAATACAAAAAAAATTAATACAAATAAAACCTAATAAAAATAGTAGTTTAGGATCAATGCTCAAGGCTACTCACTGTTTGGTGTTCACTGAGTATTATTGAAGAGTATTTGGGGTTAAACGATTGTGATACATTGGAGCTCTATCATTTGTATGTTTTCAGGGGCATGTGCAGCGTCGACAGCAAACAGATTGTGAAACAGTTCAAAATAAACTTCTGCCTTTCGAGGTCGGCAAAGCGCGTATATTGAATTTAGTGCGAGGGGCGGACAGTTTATAGCACAGCTGGGAACACGAAGAAAGTGGAGATTTGGGCTGTCTTTTGTAAAAAGGGAACGTGAGCCCAGTTTTTTGACGCAGAGGATTCTTCAACAGACACACACAGAGACAAACACAGACACACACACAGACACACACACACGCAGACGCAGACACACACACACACACAGACATACACAGGTTAAAATAAAAAGATTGCCGAGTCATGAAGTCTGAGATTACGTGTCCCTGACCAGTCCCTGCTGCTGGAGAGCTGTGTGGATTCAACCAGCATCAAGGGAATGGGCAGCGCCGGCCTTCTCAGCAGCCCCAATGCATTGTGGGGCATGTAGTCCAAGAAGATAAAGTGCAAGTAACTGACAGGCCATTAATAAACAAATTCAAAAAATACTTTGCCAGCCGGATGAAATTGTTTGGGGGGCTGGATATGGCCCCTCGGGACTTGAGTTTGATGCGTCTGTAATAGACTGATTAGCTATTTGAGCTCACAAGCATGTAAATAGGTCTACCTAGTTTGTAGGATTTTAAATGTTAAATATTTGTATGTCCTTACTGTTTTACATTCACATGCCAAGGGACTAGATATGGCTGAAATCTCACATATTTACAAAATGTTCATGAATATGTATTATCTCTTTTATAATAAATAATTTTAATAAATACATTTAAAAAATAGTGCTCAATGAGTGTAGATCAGGCTTGAGTACCGTAATGCTAGCTAAAACATTAGTTGCCATTTAAACATTAGCTTATGAATGTAATCCCTGTCCACTTAATGTGAATCACACAAAGCTTCAGTAACTTTTCACAAATTATTTCTACATCAAATTTTCCCATTAAGCAAAGTGATTAAGCATGGCCCTGAATCAGAATTGCACTTATCTTGGTACAAGTTTGGCTGTTTTTGGCAAAGATATCCTTGTTGACTGGAGCCAGATGGATGCTTTGGCTGCAAATTTGACTATTTCTCTCCAAAAACCTCAATAATGAAAAGTCCAAAATGATCGGGCCGGATTAGACGTTTTGATACAGAATGCTTTGAATTGTGTGTGAGCTCTGTGGGGAGGTAAACAGTCAACGAGCCTTGTGCCACAAACTCTAATGTGTTTGTCTTGTTCAAAGAGCCACTGTGTAACTTTGAATTAAAGCAAGATGTGTTCTGGCTGATATTTCTTGACTTTTCTGTAGGGAGAGGCTTGTCTTTGACGATTCCCCACATCAGACAAGATTTTTAATCTTTGACATGTTTGGGAATGAATATGTTTTTAATATGGGATTTGTGATTAGCAGTGGAAATTCAGCAGTAGTAATTCAGTATGTTTGACATTTTGAGTTCATCTATTTTAGTTTATTTACTTTGACTACATTTTGACTCTTTTTGTACCCTGACAAAATAGCACGCTTGGCTCAGAGGTTCTTAACTAACCAGACGGTTGGCAGTTTGCTCCCTGCTCCAACTTAGTTTTGCCATTGTACCTTTGGGCAAGAATCTTCAAGCAACTGCATATGTTTGTGTGGTTGTTACAGTGCAGGCCATTTGCGCAAATCTCCGCACCCAGCTTACCTTTGAGAAAACTTCTACCTCTACCGACTCCTGCTGTTGAACATGTCGGTAACCGAACACTGTTATGTAATATGCACAGAGAAATGCATTTGAATTTATTGGGGATTTAGTCTCATTATTCTCGGAACCGTTCGCCATCATTTTGTTTCTCCTGTGACCTCAAAAGGCCTTTGAAGCTCTCTCACTTTTTTGTCCGATGGTGTTCTTTGACAGAGGCTCCCTGGGTCCATCGAATCATTATGAGTGCCAATGTTTGCACTCAACCTCACTTTTTCTCTTTTGTGTGACAGCTGCACACTGACCTGGATAAGGGGGACAGCGTGGTGAAGTACACTCTATCGGGAGATGGTGCCGGGTCCATTTTCACCATTGACCAAACCACGGGGGACATCCATGCCTTAAGGAGCCTGGACAGGGAGGAGAAGCCTTACTACACCCTCAGAGCCCAGGCGGTCGACCTTAACACCAACCGGCCCTTGGAGCCCGAGTCTGAGTTTGTGATCAAGGTTCAGGACATCAACGACAATGAGCCAAAGTTTCTGGAAGGACCCTACACAGCCAGCGTCCCTGAGATGTCACCAGTCGGTAAGTAGGAGACAGGTTAATAAGCCAATGCTTGTAATAACTTTGATTTTTTTTTTAGCATTCTGTATTTTTTTAGCTAGAATTGCTTTTTCTGAGTCTGATTTAATGCCATTTATTTTCCTGTTTTCATGTACTGTCTTGAATTTTGTATAGACATACCAAAAACACATTTTCTTGAACTGAACATGAAAACTTTGGTGTGTTTGAGAACCACTGGGATTCAGCAAGGATAGTTACAAATACTGCACATAACTCTTTGGTTGTGGGTTAAATCCACAGGTGGACCAACTACCATTCCCCTTAGTCTGTATGTTCTCCCTGTTTTAACGTAGGTTCTTTCGTGGCACCCTTCCATCCTCCCAGGATGGATCCCAATGCCTATTGTTCAGAAATTGTTGTTCATTCTAAATTACCCCAATGAATGATTAGGTTGTCATTAGCTGCAATTCCATTGGCTGTTCAATTGCGCAAATTGGAGTTGTGAAAATAAATTCTCTTAATGGAAACAGGTAATTTAAAAAAAAAAATGTTTGCGCTTGGATGAGGTAGTTTTCCAGGTGCATCGAAACTGTCATTTTTCGCCAAATTGCAGTGGAAACACTTTTTCCGCATCAGCCGAGTCACGTGATCAACAATTGGATGTTACTGCTAGAGAAAATGACAAAGAAGACTAGTAACAGGAGATAGTTCTTTGTGGCATCTTTGGATACAATTTTTACATTTAGACAGGGATATTTCTAACATATTAGATTCAAAACAGCAAAGAAATGTTGAATCCACAGCTCTCCTGTGAAATCACCGACTACAATGCCGCTTACATAGCCACTCCCAAATAAAAGAGGCTTGTGGCGCCATCTCTTCAGTAAGACACCTACGTCTCCTCTGATAGCTGGCAATGAGCACTAGTGCCGTGTCTGAAATATGAATATACTGTAAATCAGAGACATGTTTACGTCTGTCACCATGTTTTTTTAATGACTTATTGCGTGAATACATGTGTTAAATTACATTATTTAATGGAAACACCGCATTTGCGAAATGCAGCTAATGTGTGTATGTGTCCATTTAACCCAGCGACTAAATGGCCGTTGCTCTGAGTGTACCCAGCCTGAGATCCATTTTTTTGCTGGGATAGCCTCCAGACAACCCCTAATGGGAAAAAAGTGGAAACAGATAATAATGAAATCAATTTGAATAGTGTATTGTTTTTTGAAATGTCACAGGTTAAGACTGACACAGGTTAGCAAAATACTTTTGTTCAGATGCTTGACCTTTCATACAGCTTTCAACATGATTAGTGAGGTTTAGATATTCCCAGATTTTTTACAATATATCATCCTTACTATTGATTTTTCATTCTTGGGCTTGATAATTAAAAAAATAAGCTCCCTAACATCCCAGTTAAGGCAAAAACTGTTGAGGAACTATCAGTAGCTTTAATGCAATGCATTTATAAATACAATTCTGTTACACCGATAGACCTCAAAGACCTCCAGGCTGTATTTTTAAATTCAAGAAGTGGATAGACTTTGAGCAAAGAATCATCCAGGTCTAACCACAGTCCGGGCCGTTCCTCACCAGCAGCTCCTGACATTTCACACAGTTATTCAGTTATTCTGGGTTTGCCCGCAGTGTATTTCACAGTTTTGTCTTTTTTCCCCCCTGCCCACGGCCCCACATGGCTGCCATACCCAGCCAGAGGGAGCACACATCAAGGTCATTCACTGGAGAATGATTCCTCCTGATGTAAATGGGTAAAGCCCCCAAAACTAAAATTCACTGTGGTCACAGGGCAGGCAAATGACCGTCTGCAACTATGTGGTAAAAATGAGAACTTTAAATAAATTCGACATTTTATTGAGCTAGTTAAACTCTACTGACTGTACTAAAGGAAGTCAATTGAAAATGTATTCACACTCTGATTTTTGTAGATTTAACCCACACACACCTTGCTGCGAGTATTTAAAGTCTTGATTTTGAACGTATATATATATAATGTATAATGTTAATATGTTAATGTATGTTCGGGAGCAGGACCACGCCTTATCTACCTCCGCAACACACCTTGACCTCATGTTAACCACACCTCAGCCACACCTCCAGTTTACCCACAAACCATTCTTCTACCCACCATAATCTCCATTCTCTCGACCCACCCTCCCTACACTTGCTATCTCACGTTTAGTCTTCCAGCCTCCAGAAACCCACATTAGTCCAGAAGGAGGGTCTCTAGTCAGCTGGGCTATCCACCAGAGACGGAACCCCCATACTGAGTCTCATCTAACCCAGCTATCATCACCTGCATCCTCCAGCACCAGATCTAACGTCATACCACCATT
>JAVQKC010151060.1:0-11562 GCA_036025475.1 Philypnodon macrostomus | reverse complement strand
AACATTGACAGGCGGATCAGTGCAGCCTCTGCAGTGATGAGGTCGGTGTACCGGACCGTTGTGGTGATGTGGTCGGTGTACCGGACCGTTGTGGTGATGTGGTCGGTGTACCGGACCGTTGGGGTGAAGAAGGGCCTGAGCCAAAAGGCCAAGCTCTCGATTTACCGATCAATCTACGTTCCTACTTTCACCTATGGTCATGAGCTTTGGGTAAAGACCAAAAGGACGAGATCGGAGGTACAAGAGGCCGAAATGAGTTTCCTCCGTAGGGTGGCCGGGCGCTCCCTTAGAGATAAGGTGAGAAGCTCGGTCACTCGGGAGGAGCTCAGAGTAGAGACGCTACTCCTTCACATCGAGAGGAGCCAGCTGAGGTGGCTCTGGCATCTTTTTCGGATGACCCCTGGACATGTTCGAGGCATATCCCACCGGGAGGAGACCCCGGAGAAGACCTAGGACATGTTGGAGGGAATTGGAATCTCCCCAGAAGAGCTGGGGAGATGGAAGTTTGAGCATCTCTGCTTAGACTGCTGCCTTTGCGACCCGGCCCCGGATAAGCGGAAGAAGCTGGAAAGATGGGGTCTGGTCCCTTGCTAATGGCAAATCTTTTGTGTGCTGTTTACAAGCCGCAATGTGTGTTTTGTTGGTGTGCCATACAAACTTTACTGATGTGGCTTCCTTGTTAACAACAGGCTGTGTGCATGCATGAGTGGCTTTTTAGTGTAGTGTGACTACATGAAAACGCCACCCTTAAAATTGAATGCAATTAACGAGACACCAGACTAACATCTATGTTTAGTAAAATAAAAGAGTTAGTCAGGGCTGGTCAGGCTAAGGGTCTAGAGGTCCTCAGCAGGACTTCTTTAGTGATCTTGTGTTCCTAAATGCTGACTTGTTCTCATTCTGATGTGCGTCAGTGGTTGTTTTTCTGTGCATTAGCCCTGTGCTGAGCTGGAGGCCTGTCCAGGGTGCAACTGAGTGTGTCCTGTATAGATGTAGGTGCTCCTCACCTCTCCCCCAGTTTCACCCTCAGACCTCTGTGCATTGATAATCTTATAGAAATGGATGAATGATTTACTAATGTCTTTACATTCGTGGTATTGACGTGGATGTGCATACTGTACAGCTCCATTTGGAAATCATATAAAGTATTGTGAAGATGTATTTTGTGTTCAGTTTCACCTATTACCAGCAGGCTCTGTTTTGTTTGGTGGTTCCAACTGAAATAAGGTTGGTACCACATCAGTTCTAGTAGATATTTTAAACAGATAATGGATCAATTTGAGACGTGTTTTTGCCCTTAGCCCTTAGCTTAGCGTGTTATACGGTATTCTTTAGCATCACTTCACATACAGCAATAATTTTCAGTGAGGGTCAGTCCACAGCTCACCATCGTTTCTGCCCACTGCACACAAACAATACTGACTCATTCTCTTACTGCTCTTGGCTTTCTGCATTTATGGAAAGAAAACAGACTGAAAATACATACGAACCCCAAAGTAAATTTGTTAATGATGAAGAAAAGAAAAATGGATTATTTGGCCAGCTTGGGTAAAGCCTCCGTGAAGAATCATATCCCAACATGAACTCACTAGTTCTGCCTGCAGCTACACATGAACATGATTTGAATTCCTGTGTGCTTCAGTGTAGGGACTGTTTCAGATCTTGAGATTTTCTTTGATTTTACACTGATCACCGATTTTTCAACAGGAACTTCTTTACAAGCTTTTATAATAATAATAATAATAATAATAATATGTTTCTGGGAAGAGGTAGCCCTGCACTGATAGTTGAATACAGGCCAGTAGCTCGAGGAGCTGTGGTGGCAATAGTTAAAGTGATAATTAAAATAGGTGTGGACTTAATGTCAGTTAATATTGTTTTCTTACTTTTACTTTTGACTTTTAAGTATTGTCACTTTCAGAAAGGGCAATTTTAATGGTTGCAAACAAAACTCTGCACAAAACCTGCTTGCCTTGTAGTTTTAACCTCTACAAACATGTTCTGAATGGCATGTGATTCTTGTGGATGTTTAACAGTTAGCTTCTTTCAAGTGTAAATGCTTCCAGACAGATTTAAGTATGTGCTGTAAATGGAATTCTGGGTTTAAAAACAATATCTCAATTCTAATCACAACCACATTATTTGTCGTAAAACTTATATATATTTTTTCTTGCTGTATTAAATTGGGCCGTATATGTCCAATGTAGTTCATTTTGGCCCAGGCAGCATGCTTCCCTCCTTCACAGAAAGGCACTATTTGTCTTTCCTGAATCGGCTCCCCTCCCCCTCTGCTGGTTGCTGCTCTTTAAATCATGCTTTCGCAGACACACGGACAACTCCAAGATTCTGTGAATAAGTGTTTTCTGTTTTTCTTTGAAACAGTTGGCTTTATCAGCAGCAAGTGATAGTTGACGTTTGTGTATAGCAAGGGCAATGTACAGGAGCAGCTAATGACACAGAAAAGAACATTGTGTACCAATGTCAAGGGGCTAAGGCACATCACTGCCATAAAGCCTAGATCACCAACTCCTTTCATCAAAGACAACGGCAGAAATCATTTTTTTTTTAATTTGCAATTGTTTACTTATACATTCCACAAAATACTGGGGCCAGGCTATACAATATATATCACTTCTATCAAACACAATATCTGTATTGCAAAAATGGAAATATTGCAACAACACTGTCTGTCTTTAACCTGAGTTTGATTTATGTCAAAATAATTTTTCATTGAATGAAAATGTGTTTTTACTAAATAAAAATATTAAAAAGTCAGATTTTAATCACAATATTCTTTATTTAGTCCTACTTTGGGCTTATTTTAGTCTTACATTTAGGGTTTTAAGCTATTTTTACCAAAAGGAACCAAGGTTACCAAAAAATCTCTTGCATTTTTGTTCACTTTACAGAATCCCTTCACTGCTATTGTTAGGTCTTTAGACTTGTCTGGGCGGTGACTGTTTACCCTAGTAGACCTAAAGCTAATGTAAATGTTTCATCGCACACACAAGGGAACAGCATGTCCTCGAGGTGAATCTCTGAGGTTTTTTTCTCTCTCTCTCTCTCTCTCTCTCTCTCTCGTATGTCCGGTGAAGAATGCACACGTGTATTGTAGCATGTAGCGGCACTCCCACCAGACCCACTCGACTCGGAGGCAGTGTCCAAGTGGCTTTCCCCTGATCAGATTTCATTATATCACATGGCTGCGTCCTTCGGTCCTTTTGTCCGCTCCATTGTCTCCGTTTATGATGTCACATTCTCAAAGCCCTTCAAATCCCTGTCTGTCTGGGAACAGCTTCAATGTTGACACTAAAATATCAGTTTGTTTTGTAGCCCTGGTTTATGTTTTAAAAAATTATAATTAAAAAAATGCTACAGCAACATCAAATCAGAGCTTGTGTGGGCTATCGCATCACTCAAAAGACTCGGCTACTATTGGTCAAAATGGTATCCCACAATCTTTGATTTGATGTTGTTCTTTCCCTCTCCGTGCAGGTATAGCCATTGTTGAAATATCTTTTTCAATAGGATTTCCTGCTGCCATTGAGTCGGTGTTGACATGTGGTGTGTAGACCAACCAGCCAGCCAATGGGACTGCTGTTTATTGCATGTCTGCTTGTTTGACAGCCTGTGTTTAGGCAAAGCTTGCTGTCATACATCAAACATTCTCCATCATCCTTTGAAATGTTTGCATAGATAGGGCTATGGGGTAGGGCTGCACAATTATTTGGAATTCAGGTTTAAAAAGTGCTGTAAACTGAATTAGAAATTGCAAATTAATTACAATCAATAGATTTTTTCCCCCAAAATAGTGCAGCCATATTATGTTTTTTTTTTTTTTGCTGGGTTGCAGCTGATTACATGCTAGACCTGCGAAGTAGAGAGGGGGGTCAGGAAGTAGACGCTCAATGATAAACACTAGCTAAATGCCCAAATTTTGTGCGCTTTATGCGGTTATGTCATAACCAATAGAATCAGGAGAAACTGATTCTCACTGTCACCTCACAGCCCGGGTTTGAGTCCCGGACCGGGCACCAGGCCCTTGTATGGAGATTGCACGTTTTCTCCCCTTGTCTGGGTAAAAAACATGCACATTAGTTACATCCTGACCAAGATCCTGGCTCAAGAGCTGGAGATGGGTCCCCGGGTGCTGCACTGCAGTTGCCCACTGCTCCTGACAGGTTGCCCCAGTGGCATTGAGGGTTGGGTCAAATGTAGAGGACAAAGTTCCCTATGGGGCAATATAGTGCATTTGTAATGACGTGTACTGCGGACCTCTTGGCCAGATCACTCTTGAAAAAGAGATCTTGATCTCAATGGGCTTTTCTGGTGTAATACAGGTTAATAATATAATACATTAATTTATGCTCTGCTCTTCACCAATTTAAGCCTATGGGGGGCCTATGGGTTGCTGTTTAACATGTCACATTTGTATAGCGTGAGATTGAGTATTAGTAAATATATGAATGAGTATAATAAACTATTACTAAAAAATATCCTTAGCCTGACAGTATATTACTGTACAGCCATATTAATTAGCTTTCCATACTGCAGCAGCTATGTACATTAGACTGGTTCATTGTAATTGCACTGTAACACTCTGGTGTAGTGGGACATATTGGTGATTATCCGAAGTATTTTGAGTTTTACAGATTAACTGCTATTATTTTAATACAACTGTATATGTAGCAGTTGTGTTAGCATTAGCAGCTAGCGTTAAAATTTATACCAAATTCACTCGAGCAAAATGACAGCTGTTCAGCACTTCCCCTACCGCCGCTGTGCAGGTCCATATATTGTTTTTGAGACATTTTCTCAGCTTCCTTCACGCAGTGGTATGAACCGGCGTTTAGCACTTCCTGTCCCCATCTGGATTTTTGGGTCACGTGGTTGCAACCAAGCAATATTGTGCAGCCATACTACACCAGGATAAGTTAGATTTTTTCCCCAAAATTGTTCAGATCTTTGTTATTACTGTGTGCTTTTGTCCGATGAAAAAAAAAAAAAGGCAAACCTTTTTTTTTCCCTGGAGACAGTTTGCCAGGGGCTCATATCAGTGAAGTGGTTGGTTCTTCAGATGTACCGTATTTTCCGCACTATATGGCGCACTGGATTATAAGGCGCACTGTCAATGAATGGTCTATTTTAGAATTTTTTTCATATATAAGGCGCACTGGACCATAAGGCGCATTAAGCGAAACAAAACAGTCAGACAAGTCAGTCAGTCAAACTTTATTAAACGTGTTCACAATAACTCTCAACAGTTAGAGTTATGGCAATCTGCTAACCTTGGAAGATCGTTGAGTCATGATACAGTGCAAATCAGGCTGGCCTTCTTTAAGTGTGCAAAGGGACACACATTGGTTGACTCTTGTTTATAAAGCCCTTCTTGGTTTGGTTCGCTCTTATTTGAGCCTGTTGCTTCAGGGATCTGAAAACCATTATGCTTTGCGCTCTGATGTTTATCACCTTTCTGTGCCTCGAGTCAGAACTGAAATGGGGAAAAAAGGCTTTAGTTTTGCTGCCCCAACTGCTTGGAATATTCTCCAGACTGAACTGAAACTTACAAGTATTATTTCATTTGGATCGTTCACCCCTAAAAAAACAAGGAATGAGAGTCTATTGGACAGTGCTTTTGTTTCTAAATGTTGTGCGCCAATGCTGCATTTTGTATAATTAACATGCACTTTACAGTAATGCACTTTCCTCAACAATGCTGGTTTTGTACAAAATAATGTGCACCTTACATTAATGAACTTCTATCAACTGTCAGTTAGAATTTTTATTCTGTCATATTTTATAAATTTTTTAACATGCATTTGTAATGACGTCTGCTGCGGACCTCTTGGCCAGGTCACCCAAAAGAGATCTTGATCTCAATGGGCTTTTCTGGTTAAATACAGGTTAATAATAATAAAATAATCAATTAATTTCTGCTCTGCTCTTCACCTTCATTTTTATTTGATTCATTGTTTGATCTGGTTAACTTTTGGTTTAGATCTGGTTTAGTCCTTCTTTACTCCTGGTTTAGTCCTTGTTATGAGCCCTGGTTTAAATTTGGATTATGTTTAGTTCAGTTCATCTTTATTCTCTAGGTATGTTAAAAAGATGAGAATACCAGTGTCTTCACAGCTTGGACTGGTATTGATTTGCACTATATCTCATGTTTTTTTGTTTTAGATACATTTAAAGCTGCAGTATGTGATATTTTTACTTTGTATTTGAGCAAAAATAGTTACACAGTCAATAGTATAGCATATCAGAGTCATCTGAGAAAGAAATGAGACTCTGAGACCCTCTGTGGGCTGTATTATAAGGGTTTTTGTTTTGGAGCGCAGGGACACTCATTTTCCACCAATCACACACTTCTACAGGACAGGAGTGAGTGAAACATTGTTTATTTATCAAAAGCTAGATCAATCGGGATCAATATGAGGGAGCTGATGTTTTATTTTAAAATGTACAGCTTATTAACTAATTTAATTTTTAGCTCAACTTCAAACCGCTGCTCTTTATTCTGATACTTCCTGGTTTGTGTGAGACCATGATAGATGGTTGAGAAGGAGGGGAAGAGAAATGGTAGCTCATCATTCAAACTTTCAAACATAGATATACATTTTTTTTTACTTTAACCGACAGATAAAGTTCTCTGGTGACAGTTTTTTTTTTTGAGCGGCTCATGGGGGGTGTGTCTGTTTTTTCATGTGAGAGAAAAGCTGCTGTGTAAATTGAGGAGGATTTTCCTGCGTCACACACGACCTACTCAACAGACTGGTGCTTCTAAATAGGAAAACAAATAGGCTTTTCAAACTGTGTAAAGTTGTCATTTCATGCTATGCATATGTTTGACATGTGCAATTAATCAAACATCAGAAGAAACAGGATGCTATTTTTCCAGGATGTGTGTGGTTAGTTATTCTCAATGATCAGGAGTATTCAGCATCCTAATTGATTTGTACACAACAAGATCTTATTGGCAACTTTTGGTCATGAGCCTTTGTAAAGAAGGGCTGAACAATAGATCACAAAATTACTGTCATTGCAATATCGGTAAATGCAAAATCCGTATTGCAAAAATCTAAATGTAAAGGAATTATAATGCCATGGTCTTTAATATGACATAGATTTCAATTTGATTTTTTTTCCTGTTAGAGCCTTGAACGAAAATGTGTTGTTTTAGTACTTGTTTAGTTTTAGGCTTTGAATTTGAAGCGGTTTTAAAGAAACTTATTTCCGATTAATTGAACTTGCATGAAAATATCACAAAAACTATGATCTTGCAATATTCAACATGGTAACTGAATATCAGATGTCCTGGTTTAGTCCTGGTTTAGACCTGCTTTAGACCTGGTTTAGGGTTTAGGCCTATTGTAGAAGTACCAGTTCATTTGAAAGATTTCAGTTTCCTAATGCAAGAACTATTTAGCGCTCTTGACGTCGGACAAAAATAACCGGTTTGAGATGTGCTTTTGTTTAACTAAAGTTTACAAGAAGGAGTGCATGGACTCAGAATTTTGAACTATTTCGAGATACGATCTAGTATCTAGCCTCGGGAGAAGAAGGCAGTATTTGAGAAATGACTTGTTTCAGGAACTTGTCTTCAGATGCAACTTAGAGCATAGCTTTTAGGTTTCTTTGTAGTTTGCATAGAAACAGGCATAGGTCATGTGCTCTGGGCCATTTTCACAGCAGTATGTGTTTGACATGTTTATTTAGGTGTATGTGTAAATGACAACGCTTCTTCAGTCTTAACCTGAGGATTCTCCGGTGAATCAAATCTGCAAAATAAAGCATGTAATTGGAATAAGATATGTTAGGGTGACCAGATGTCCCACTTTGAATTGGAATGCACAGTATTTTTAGCTCAAATTTTGAAGTCTACATGACAATACAAAACTTGAATGAAAAAGAGCAGAGAGAAGAATATATATTTTACTTTCTGCCCCTTTTTAACCAAAATATGTACTTTTCATATTCTGTTTAACAAAAAAAAAAAAACTTTCACATTCTGTTTGACAAAATATTTGCTTTTCAGTCTTTTTAACAAAAAAAAAAAAAATCCTGCATTCTACTGTACAAATTGATGCTGTGTCCCATATTTTGACCCATGCCTGCACTAACACTGTATGCATCTACATTCGTTACATTCTATGTAACCGGCAATTGTTCTTTGCTTTTAAGCCCTGAATGTATGCTATTACGCTCAAATAAAATATAAATAATAGTCTTGATTTAGGCTTTTTTAGTCCTGTGTTAGATTTGGTTTACTTTCCTCTGTTTATCACTAGTGTTTAAGTAAGAGTCAATCCTCGTTCAGTTGTCAAGGCTTGAAGGACATACTGTTCTTGTCTTATACAAACGGCTAAAAGAGTCTTGTTTTTATTAACCTGGTCAGTTTAATATGTTGCTAGGCCTTTTAACTAGCCTTCATGTCTGGTGAGTGTTGAACTAGCTAAACACTGCATTACTTGGTGTGAGACAACATATTTCTAGCGTATGCAAACATAACACACTTGGATCCTCGCTCTGTATAAGGCAGATACACTGGCCTACTTTTCCAGACGAGCCCTGGCACATCTCCCTGGCCCACAATCCAGCTCTGGCCACGTGGAGCTTTTCACCTCATTGCTGTTTGTACTGACTGAGAATACTGGCACAGTCAGGCTCAGCTATAAACAAGTTATTTGCAGAGACTCAGATAAAATGTGTCTTATTGGAGCCTGCTTTGAGTTTTTATTACATTTCTTCACATGCTGTCTCCAGACACTTGGCCCAGTGTTTGTCCAGTTCAGAAGGAAACTTGAACTACCTCCACATCAGCACGCTTCATCTGGGTTTCCCACTATTTTAAGTTCAGTCATGCACCACACGTTCCATTTACCAGTAATGTCATCTCGGACCAAAACATCACATGTATAAGTATAGAAAAATCAATTTCCTTTTGCATTCAAGTATTATATTAGGTATTTAATAATAGAAATACAGGTACATGACACAAATGGGAAATGCATAGTTTTGAAGATGACATGATTCAGATTATATTTAAATGGCAGTCATTACTTTACGGTGTTTGTCTCTCTATTTGCAAGAAGAGATAAACAGTAGCCAAATAAACCTCCCTTAGTGTTCATTTACATTGGGTAATCAGACTAGATAAACTTTGCTATTGGCACTTTCCATTTTACCTCTGTAATAAAAGCAAATAAACATCGGGTTCCGGAAAATGTCAGCTGGGTAAACAAGATGAACAACTTAACGGGTACCGTAGAAGGTTCTAGGCTTGATAATAGTTATGTAATGTAATTTCCCTTTGATAGTTTGATAGGATGGTGAGATATCAGGGAAAAGAGCGGCGAGTGACATTTGGCAAACTGTTGGGAGTCTGGATTTGAACCCAGCCTGCAACACAAAGAATATAGATATAGAAGTCCTGTATATGGGCAGCCTGTGCTAGCAACTATGCCAGCGTCCCAAATTTTATTTAGTTTTACAGAAAGGTCGAAAGAAACAAATGACTGTTTAAATGAATTATCAGTATTACATGTAGTCGAAGCAGTAGTAACAATGAAGTAGTCATAAGTTATTTCTTTTAATCTGTATTACATTCTGTAATCAATTATTTCGACTACATTTAAGGTACAATACAAAATACAAATATTTTGTATTTTTTTTAACCGTTTGAATACTTTTTTTTGCATATAGACATTGCAAATGTTTTCCTCCTCTGACTCCGTGACACACTTGGAAGTTGGTTTTAAGATTGTTAAGGACTTTAGTGTTCCCCGTGTGCTATAAGTTAGCTTAACCCTGCATGTGTGAGAGCCTTGGATAACGAACGCTAACAAGCTGACCAGACAATTAGGACAAGTAGTCCGGTGCTTCTCAGTAAGGTGCACGGTCATGCTGTGTGTATGTGTGTAGCATATTCTTTTAGTGACATTTGAGATCTTGGATGTGTGCTTTGGCACATGAAACCTACATTATGCCTGTGAACAGATAACATGGCAGATTGTGGTCTTTCTGATGAGAGGGTACAGTACAGTTTATTTGATTTGCTTTATACATTGTCCAGTGATTTTGAATGGTCCTAAAGCTAGCAGGACTTACCAGGGGATTTGGTGTCTGTCTGGGCAAAATAATTTTCAGCTTACGTTTATTCAGTTGATGTGGGCAGGACTGTATGGCTTCCAATGTTCAGAGATGGATAGTCAACAAAAATGTATTACTTCAAATGAATATTACTTAGGTAAAAGTAAAAGGTAGCCATTACTCAGGTAAGAGTAAAACATGATGTTAGTAGAACTAAAAGTGCAATAAAATGTTTCAAAATATTCAATTAAAATCACAAACACACTACACTGGGGCAACACATTATTCGCAATCGAGGCAATAATATCCTCTGCATAAAACCAAATATATGTAAAAACAAGGTTTAACCTCTACACACATTCTTGGAAGTTAATATTTTAGTCTTCTTTAAAGTGTTAATTCTTCCAGAAATGTGCTGTAAACTGAATCTTGGTTTTAAAAACAATATTGAAAATGTATATGCAAGTTATATATATATTTTTCAAAGTCGCGCAGCCCTGCACTACACTGGTTTAAAGATTTTAGAAAAACAATGACAAGCAGCTTCTCGTTCCTGGATTCTTAAGGCTGAATTGGTGGCAAAGTCCTTCACATGTCCCAAAAGTATTCCAAAAAGCTAAGATAAAAATACAATGACTTTGAGATTCTCTGACATTTTCAAAGTAGCGTAAGAAACAGGGCTACAGAGAGAGATGTTAATAATTCATGTGTATCACCCTAGGCTCTTCTATATATCAACTTACGCTGGAAATACCTGGATGAAATGTACGTGACATGAACTGAGTTTCCATTTTTTTTTGGGACACAACTTATCCTTCGGTGTTGCGTAATGATTCGGTGGTAAAATATAGGTCAGAACACACCCCCTCAGCAGCTCCGCTCACATTGGCTCCTTCTATCCTTTTCCCTGTTTTCCTCGAGTTCCCCTTCTTCATACAGTCTCAACACTGTTTTATGATGTTGATATTTAAACTGTACTGCTGCTAACTTTAGTTTGAAGTTGAGCTTAGTTTAATTTAGTTCAGCATAGTTGTAATAAGTTATACCTAACCGGTTTAGTTTATTGTTCAATTGTTTTTTAGTTATAATAGTATAATAGTTGTAATAGGTTTGTGGAGTATGTTTTTCTTTCAGTAGTGTTTGTCTGCAAGCATCTTCACTCAAAAAATGCTGCATCAATTTGGATGGAATTTTCAAAGAAGGTCCAAAATGAAACAAAGACCAGTTGACAAAATTTTGGGAGTGATCTGTGGAAATAAGCTGCTCTGGCGGAGGTCTGTGCCCTCCGTGTGCTTTCTAGTTTTGATTAGTATGGTTTACTCAGTTTAGTTTACTGGCACCTTAATCAGACATTGTGTAATTATATCGGCGAAAACAGCGTGTCGCCGATATTATGGAATCACGTCGGTGTTCGTCCGCGTCCGCGTCCGCGTCCGCAGATCCTAGCTGTGAACGCGATAACTCAAAAACGAA